>JAWMAR010004166.1:0-15000 GCA_036785375.1 Leucoraja ocellata | reverse complement strand
TGCAGTTGTACAGGGTCTTGGTGAGACCACACCTGGAGTATTGCGTACAGTTTTGGTCTCCAAATCTGAGGAAGGACATTATTGCCATAGAGGGAGTACAGAGAAGGTTCACCAGACTGATTTCTGGGATGTCAGGACTGTCTTATGAAGAAAGACTGGATAGACTTGGTTTATACTCTCTAGAACTTAGGAGATTGAGAGGGGATCTTATAGAAACTTACAAAATTCTTAAGGGGTTGGACAGGCTAGATGCAGGAAGATTGCTCCCGATGTTGGGGAAGTCCAGGACAAGGGGTCACAGCTTAAGGGTAAGGGGGAAATCCTTTAAAACCCAGATGAGAAGAACTTTTTTCACACAGAGAGTGGTGAATCTCTGGAACTCTCTGCCACAGAGGGTAGTTTGAGGCCACACAGTTCATTGGCTATATTTAAGAGGGAGTTAGATGTGGCCCTTGTGGCTAAGGGGATCAGGGGCTATGGAGAGAAGGCAGGTACAGGATACTGAGTTCGATGATCAGCCATGATCATATTGAATGGCGAATGGTGCAGGCTCGAAGGGCCGAATGGCCTGCACCTATTGTCTATGTTTCTATGTTTCTATATCTGCCTGTGGAAGAACAACACATTCTCGATTCAAGATACCCATCCAAGTGGCCGAGGATACATTGTGATACTAAGACGGCACATTTCACTAGCCAAGTGAAAGTCATTGTTTGGGATGAATGTCCAATGATTAGGAGAGAATGCTTTGAAGTTGTGGACAGAACTCTTCCAGATGTCTTCAGCAACACCAAGCATTTTGGTGCCCCCCCTCCCCCTCCCCCTCCCCCTGCCAGTACAGGCCTCAGTGACTGAGCTACCAGGCCTCAGTGACTGAGCTACCAGGCCTCAGTGACTGTGCTGCCAGGCCTCAGTGACTGAGCTGCCAGGCCTCAGTGACTGAGCTGCCAGGCCTCAGTGACTGAGCTGCCAGGCCTCAGTGACTGAGCTGCCAAGGCCTCAGTGACTGAGCTGCCAGGCCTCAGTGACTGAGCTGCCAGGCCTCAGTGACTGAGCTGCCAGGCCTCAGTGACGGAGCTGCCAGGCCTCAGTGACTGAGCTGCCAGGCCTCAGTGACTGAGCTGCCAGGCCTCAGTGACTGTGCTGCCAGGCCTCAGTGACTGAGCTGCCAGGCCTCAGTGACTGAGCTGCCAGGCCTCAGTGACGGAGCTGCCAGGCCTCAGTGACGGAGCTGCCAGGCCTCAGTGACTGAGCTGCCAGGCCTCAGTGACGGAGCTGCCAGGCCTCAGTGACTGAGCTGCCAGGCCTCAGTGACTGAGCTGCCAGTCCTCAGTGACTGAGCTGCCAGGCCTCAGTGTCTGAGCTGCCAGCCCTCAGTGACTGGGCTGCCAGCCCAAAAATCCATTCCGCCCACAAACTCCATACTAGCCCTCTGGAAACCAGTACACTTGGCCCAACATCCTAGCTCAACAGAAATATGAAGGGAAATGTCAAAGGCTTCCTGACGGATGGAACATCACCCAAGAATGTTGTCATTAATAGCGTGCTTCGTTGAATGATGACTTCTGAGATATTCTCAGATTTCCCTTCTTAAAATTTGACCGCTGACTTTCTCTATATTAAAATTGTCTCTTTTTATCAATAGGAAATAGTCATCAAGAGGCAGTGAACAGCAGAACACAGCATACAAACATAGAAATTAGGTGCAGGAGTAGAGGTTATTCGGCCCTTCGAGCCTGCACCATTCGCCATTCAATATGATCATGGCTGATCATCCAACTCAGTATCCCGTACCTGCCTTCTCTCCATACCCTCTGATCCCCTTAGCCACAAGGGCCACATCTAACTCCCTCTTAAATATAGCCAATGAACTGTGGCCTCGACTACCTTCTGTGGCAGAGAATTCCACAGATTCACCACTCTCTGTGTGAAAAAAGTTCTTCTCATCTCGGTTTTAAAGGACTCCCCCTTATCCTTAAGCTGTGACCCCTTGTCCCTTGACTTCCCCAACATCGGGAACAATCTTCCTGCATCTAGCCTGTCCAACCCCTTAAGAATTTTGTAAGTTTCTATAAGTTATGTCTTTATTCTCTGGAGCGCAGAAGGTTAAGGGGGGACTTGATAGAGGTCTTTAAAATGATGAGAGGGATAGACAAAGTTGACGTGGATAAGCTTTTCCCTTTGAGAGTAGGGAAGATTCAAACAAGAGGACATGACTTGAGAATTAAGGACTGAAGTTTAGGGGTAACATGAGGGGGAACTTCTTTACTCAGAGAGTGGTAGCTGTGTGGAATGAGCTTCCAGTGGAAGTGGTGGAGGCAGGTTCGATTTTATCATTTGAAAATAAATTGGATAGTTATATCGATGAGAAAGGAATGGAGGGTTATGGTCTGAGCGTAGGCAGGTGGGACTAGGGGAAAATAATTGTTCGGCACGGACTTGTAGGGCCGAGATGGCCTGTTTCCGTGCTGTAATTGTTATATGGTTATATGACATAGAAACATATAAAACATAGAAATCAGGTGCAGGAGTACAGGCCATTCGGCCCTTCGAGCCTGCACCGTTCGCCATTCAATATGATCATGGCTGATCATCCAACTCAGTATCCCGTACCTGCCTTCTCTCCATACCCCCCTGATCCCTTTAGCCACAAGGGCCACATCTAACTCCCTCTTAAATATAGCCAATGAACTGTGGCCTCGACTACCTTCTGCGGCAGAGAGTTCCAGAGATTCACCACTCTCTGTGTGAAAAAAGTTCTTCTCATCTCGGTTTTAAAGGATTTCCCCCTTATCCTTAAGCTGTGGCCCCTTGTCCTGGACTTCCCCAACATCGGGAACAATCTTCCTGCATCTAGCCTGTCCAACTCGTTAAGACGCAACACGACACAACAAATAAAAACTTAATACATCTCATCTTTAAAATTTAAATTGTTCTTATATTTTAAGAGTCATTCACATTTTGAACTTTAATAAAGCGTTTTTGCACTTTTAATGCCGTGTGTTATTCATAACTTGCCATAACTCCCATACACTGGGAGTCAACATCTCTGATGACCCTCTCTTGGACCCACAATACCTCTACTCTGATCAAGAAGGCTCATCAGCGTCTCTTCTTCCTGAGGAGACTGAAGAAGGTCCATCTGTCTCCTCAGATCCTGGTGAACTTCTACTGCTGCACCATCGAGAGCATCCTTACCAACTGAATCACAGTATCGTATGGCAACTGCTCTGTCTCCGACCGGAAGGCATTGCAGAGGGTGGTGAAAATTGCCCAACGCATCACCGGTTCCTCGCTCCCTCTCCATTGAGTCTGTCCAAAGCAAGCGTTGTCTGCGGAGGGCACTCAGCATCGCCAAGGACTGCTCTCATCCCAACCATGGACTGTTTACCCTCCTACCATCCGGGAGGCGCTACAGGTCTCTCCGTTGCCGAACCAGCAGGTCGAGGAACAGCTTCTCCCCGGCTGCTGTCACTCTACTCAACAACGTACCTCGGTGACTGCCAATCACCACCACCCCCCCCCCCCCCCCGGACACTTATTATTATTTATTCAAATCATTTGCTATGTCGCTCTTCCCAGGGAGATGCTAAATGCATTTCGTTGTTTCTGTACTGTACACTGACAATGACAATTAAAATTGAATCTGAATCTGAATCTGAATCTGAATCTGAATCTGAATCTGAATCACGATAATAACCATATAACAATTACCGCACGCAAACAGGCCCTCTCGGCCCTTCAAGTCAGTGCCGAACAATTATTTTCCCCTAGTCCCCATCTACCTGCACTCAAACCATAACCCTCCATTCCTTTCCCGTCCATATAACTATCCAATTTATTTTTTAATGGTAAAATCGAACCTGCCCCCCACCTCTTCCACACAGCTACCACTCACTGAGTAAAGAAGTTCCCCCCTCATGTTGCCCTAAACTTCTGTCCCTTAATTCTCAAGTCATGTCCCCTTGTTTGAATCTTCGTTTGAATCTTCCCTATTCTCAAAGGGAAAAGCTGATCCACGTCCAACTCTGTCTATCCCTCTCATCATTTTAAAGACCTCTATCAAGTCCCCCCTTAACCTTCTGCGCTCCAGAGAATAAAGCCCTAACTTGTTCAACCTTTCTCCGTAACTTAGTTGTTGAAACCCAGGCAACATTCTAGTAAATCTCCTCTGTACTCTCTCTATTTTGTTGACATCCTTCCTATAATTAGGCGACTAAAATTGTACACCATACTCCAGAATTGGCCTCACCAATGCCTTGTACAATTTTAACATTACATCCCAACTTCTATACTCAATGCTCTGATTTATAAAGGCCAGCACACCAAAAGCTTTCTTTAATTTGCTGAAACACAATGCTGCAACAAACACACACAGCTTTTGCTGAAATACAATAGCAGCTTTGCAGCAACACAATGCCGCTGTGGCTGCAACAAACACTTACCAGTTCTGTAGAAATGTTCAAGACCTCGTGCACTCGGTCTTCAGCAGGCAGCGCCATCTTGCCTCCGACCGGAAATTACGTAATCGCCGCCGGCTTCCCGATCACCGGAAATGACGTATCGCCGCCACCTTGCAACCGCCAAAATCACAAAAAGAGCGCCAATTTTAAATTTAAACACAGTTCTGGTCCAAATAAAAAGCTTTATTCGTGCTTTACCCGCCTGAAACGGTTGCAACAAATCCATTTCATTTCCCATGGACATTTCAAAGACAATACACACATCATGCTTTACTCACCTGAACGGTTGCAACCATTTTAAAACCAAGATAAACAAATTTGCAAACGCTATATAACAAATGCTTTTATTTTCAATACACATTTCAAAGACAATATGGACAGACAAATTTACACATGAATTTCAATTTCAATACACATTCATTTCAAAGACAATATAGATAGACAAATGCATTTCAAGTTCAATATACATTCATTTCAAAGACAATATAGCAATATAGAAACATAGACATAGGTGCAGGAGCAGAGGCCATTCGGCCCTTCGAGCCAGCACCATTCGCCATTCAATATGATCATGGCTGATCATCCAACTCAGTATCCCGTACCTGCCTTCTCTCCATACCCCCTGATCCCCTCAGCCACAAGGGCCACATCTAACTCCACCTTAAATATAGCCAATGAACTGTGTGGCCTCAACTACCTTCTGTGACATCGGAGCAATCTTCCTGCATCGAGCCTGTCCAACCCCTTAAGAATTTTGTAAGTTTCTCTAAGATCCCTCTCAATCTACTAAATCCTAGAGAGTATAAACCAAGTCTATCCAGTCTTTCTTCTTAAGACAGTCCTGACATCCCAGGAATCAGTCTGGTGAACCTTCTCTGTACTCTCTCTATGGCAATAATGTCCTTCCTCAGATTTGGAGACCAAAACTGTACGCAATACTCCAGGTGTGGTCTCACCAAGACCCTGTACAACTGCAGCAGAACCTCCCTGCTCCTATACTCAAATACTCTATGGCAAGAATGTTCTTCCTCAGATTAGATATAGATAGACAAATTTGCAAACTCTTTCCAACAAAATGCCAAGAAACGTCGGACCATGGTGAACAACCTACATATCAATGGATTGAAAAAGCACATGGAGGGGACTCACCTTGGAGTAGAGCTGCAGCTCAGAGAGCCGAGACCTTTTCACTTCATGGTCCGGCAGAAAGTGATTCAACCTTTTTTTTATTTTTTAGTATGTTTTAAAGTATGTATTTTGTGTTCCTTTGTGTGTTTTGTGTGGGGGTGGTGTGTGTGGGGGGTGGTGTGTGTAGGGGGGTGGGTGGTGTGGGGGGGAGGGGGAAACCGCTCGGTCGCCTCCTCCATGGAGAGGCGACTTTTTCCAGGTCGCCTCCCCTGTGGCGTAACATCAAGGATCGGCGCGCTTTCCGGAGACGCGCCCGGGGCTTCAGCGGCGGGCGCAGCGTGGACTCTCGGCGTGGAGCGAGTGAACCCTCGCTGGAGGGGAGCGCTCCGTTTCGCTGGCCCGGGGCAGCTGGCAGCCTGAAGCCCGCGCGCGGTCTGCAGAGTTCCAGCTGGCGCGGCGTCTACAGCCCGGGATCCCGTGTGGGGGACACGGGGGAAGAAGAAGCCATCACTGCCGGCACGCGGCCAACTTCTACCGCGGGCCGGCATGGACTTACCATCACCCCTGGAGGGGAGCTTCGACCGCCGCCCTGCAGTCTGCGGTGCTTCTGGCTGCGGCGGGGACTTTAAATCTCGACCGCCGCCTACACAATCTTAAAGCCGTGGTCTCCGGTGAGGAAGCGCCGATCCTGGACTGACTCTGGACTCTGTTCCGGTCCACTGGGGGGGGGGGGGGGGGATGGAGGAGGACTGGACAAAGTTTGTGCCTTCCACCACAGTGATGAATGCTGTGGTGGATGTTTGTGTTACAGTTTTATTGTGTTGTGTGTTCTTTATTATTGTATCGCTGATGACAACCCAAATTTCCACCGACCCTGGTTGTGTGGCAATAAAGTTATATCTAATCTAATCTAATCTAATCTAATCTAATCTAATCTAATCTAATGAAGCAGGACATTTCCGGGTTTTTATAGCCCCCTCCCTCCCCCCTGCCGCCAGCAGGGGCAACAGAGAGAATGGGGAATTTTGTAAAAACATTAATATCTCTGTCATATTTCATCAACGGGAAAAATCGTCGGCACACCGCGGCAGAGGGGGCTCTGAGCGAGGTGGCCAATAATGATGGCCGTAGGTGGTGGCTTTCTCTCGGAAATCGCAGCAGCAGATCGCCAAAAGCGGTCAAGAACAGAGTTTTAGTAATATAGATAGATGCATTTTAATTGCAATACACATTCATTTCAGACAATATAGATAGACAAATTTACAAATGCATTTCATGTTCAATACACATTCATTTCAAAGACAATATAGACAAATTTGCAAACTCTTTCCAACAGAATGCCAAGAAACTTCGGACCATGGTGAATGGTGAACAACCTGCATATCGATTGGCTGAAAAAGCACATGGAGGGACTCACCTTGGAGCAGAGCTGCAGCTCCGAGAGCCGAGACCCTTTCACTTCGTGGTCTGGCAAAAAGTGATTGAAGCAGGACACTTCCGGGTTTATAGTCCTCCCTCCCCTCTGCCGCCAGCGGGGGCAGCAGAGAGAATGGGGAATTTTGTAGAAACATTAATATCTCTGTCATATTTCATCGACGGGAAAAATCCTCGGTACACATGCGGTGGAGCGGAGCTCTGAGCGAGGTGGCCAATAATGACGGCCGTAGGTGGGGGCGTTCCCTCAGAAAGCGCAGCACAGATCGCCAATGCGGTCAAGAACAGAGTTTTAGTAAGATAGATTTTCTCTTCCTCTGAACCTACTGTATGCGCAAGAGATTCTGTGCATCTACCATAGAAACATAGAAACATACAAAATATGTGCAGGAAGAGGACATTCGGCCCGTCGAGCCTGCACCATTCGCCATTCAATGTGATCATGGCTGATCATCCAACTCAGTATCCTGTACCTGCCTTCTCTCCATACCCCTGATCCCTTTAGGCACAAGGGCCACATCTAACTCCTCTTAAATATATCCAATGAACTGTGGCCTCAACTACCCTCTGCGGCAGAGAGTTCCAGAGATTCACCACTCTCTGTATGAAAAAAGTTCTTCTCATCTCGGTTTTAAAGGATTTCCCCCTTATCCTTAAGCTGTGACCCCTTGTCCTGGACTTCCCCATTTTTTAAGTTTCTATAAGATCCCCCCTCAATCGTCTAAACTCTAGCGAGTACAAGCCGAGTCTATCCAGTCTTTCTTCATAAGACAGTCCTGACTTCCAGGAATCAGTCTGGTGAACCGTCTCTGTACTCCCTCTATGGCAATAATGTCCTTCCTCAGATTGGAGACCAAAACTGTACGCAATACTCCAGGTGTGGTCTCACCAAGACCCTGCACAACTGCAGTAGAACCTCCCCTGCTCCTATACTCAAATACTTTTGCTATGAATGCTAACATACCATTCGCTTTCTTCACAGCCTGCTGCACCTGCATGCCTTCCTTCAATGACTGGTGTACCATGACACCCAGGTCTCGCTGCATCTCCCCTTTTCCTAGTCGGCCACCATTTAGATAATAGTCTGCTTTCCTGTTTTTGCCACCAAAATGGATAACCTCACATTTATGCATATGTCAACAGTTCCTCCAGCATTCCAAGTTACAGTATATGCGGTGTTTTATTTTGTTAATTGTTTTAAAGAGTTTCAAAACTCTTTAGATTCTGTAATTTTGTAAAAACATTAATATCTCTGTCATATTTCATCAACGGGAAAAATCCTCGCACAAATGCGGCGGATGGGGGCTCTGAGCAAGGTGGCCAATAATGACGGCCGTAGGTGGGGGCGTTCCCTCAGAAATCGCAGCACAGATCGCCAAATGCGGTCAAGAACAGAGTTTTAGTAATATAGATGCATTTTAATTTCAATACACATTCATTTCAAAGACAATATAGATAGACAAATTTACAAATGCATTTCAAGTTCAATACACATTCATTTCAAAGACAATATGGATGGACAAATTGCAAACTCTTTCCACCAAAATGCCAAGAACTTCGGACCATGGTGAATGGTGAACAACCTACATATCAATGGATTGAAAAAGCACATGGAGGGGACTCACCTTGGAGTAGAGCTGCAGCTCCGAGAGCTGAGACCTTTTCACTTCATGGTCCGGCAGAAAGAGATTCAACCTTTTTTTATTTTTTAGTATGTTTTAAAGTATGTATTTTGTGTTCCTTCGTGTGTTTTGTGTGGGGGTGGTGTGGGGGAGGGGGGAGAGGGGGAAACCGTTTCAGTCACCTCCTCCATGGAGAGGCGACCTTTTCCAGGTCGCCTTCCCCGTGGCCTAACATCAAGGATCGGCGCGGCCTTTCCCAGAGACGCGCCGGGGCTTCAGCGGCGGGCGCAGCGTGGACTCTCGGCGTGGAGCGGGTGAACCCTCGCTGGAGGGGAGCGCTCCGTTTCGCTGACCCGGGGCAGCCGGCAGCCTGAAGCCGCGCGCGGGGCTCTGAGCGAGGTGGCCAATAATGATGGCCGTAGGTGGCGGCGTTCCCTCAGAAATCGCAGCACAGATCGCCAAACGCGGTCAAGAACAGAGTTTTAGTAATATAGATGTATTTTAATTTCATACACATTCATTTCAAAGACAATATGGATAGCCAAATTTCCAACAAAATGCTAAGAAACTTCGGACCATGGTGAATGGTGAATGGTGAACAACCTACATATCAATGGATTGAAAAAGCACATGGAGGTGACTCACCTTGGAGTAGAGCTACAGCTCAGAGAGCCGAGACCCTTTCACTTCGTGGTCCGGCTGTTTTAAAGTATGTATTTTGTGTTTCTTTGTGTGTTTGTGTGGGGGTGTGTGTGTGTGTGTGGGTGGTGTGTGGGGGTGGTGTGTGGTGGGGGTTGTGTGTGTGTGTGTGTGTGTGGGGGGGGAAGAGGGGGAAAACCGCTCGGTCGCCTCCTCCATGGAGAGGCGACTTTTTCCAGGTCGCCTCCCCGTGGCCTAACATCAAGGATCGGCGCGGCCTTTCCTGGAGACACGCCCGGGGGCTTCAGCGGCGGCGCAGCGTGGACTCTCGGCGTGGAGCGGGTGAACCCTCGCTGGAGGGAGCGCTCCGTTTCGCTGGCCCGGGGCAGCCGGCAGCCTGAAGCCGCGCGCGGTCTGCAGAGTTCCAGCCGGCGCGGCGTCTACAGCCCGGGATCCTCGTGGGGACCCGGGGGAAGAAGAAGCCATCACTGCCGGCCCGCAACCAACTTCTACCGCGGGCCCGGCATGGACTCACCATCACCCCCTGGAGGGGAGCTTCGACCGCCGGCCCTGCAGTCTACGGTGCTTCTGGCTGCGGCGGGGACTTTAAATCTCGACCGATCGGCCTACACCATCTTAAAGCCGCGGTCTCCGGTGAGGAAGAGCCGATCCTGGACTGACTCTGGACTCTGTTCCGGTCCACTGGGGGGGGGGGGGGGGGGGGGATGGAGGATGGAGGAGGACTGGACAAATTTTGTGCCTTCCACCACAGTGATGAATGGTGGATGTTTGTGTTACAGTTTTATTGTGTTGTGTTCTTTATTATTGTATCGCTGCTGACAACCCAAATTTCCACCGACCCTGGTGTGTGGCAATAAATTATATCTAATCTAATCTAATCTAATCTAATCTAATCTAATCTAATCTAATCTAATCTAATCTAATCTAATCAAATGAAGCAGGACACTTCCGGGTTTTATAGCCCCTCCCTCCCCCTGCTGCTAGCAGGGGCAGCAGAGAAAATGGGGAATTTTATAAAAACATTAATATCTCTGTCATATTTCATCGACGGGAAAAATCGTCCGCACACATGCGGCAGAGCAGGGCTCTGAGCGAGGTGGCAAAATGACGGCCGTAGGTGGCGGCGTTCCTCGGAAATCGCAGCACAGATCGCCAAATGCGGTCAAGAACAGAGTTTCAGTAATATAGATTTTCTCTACCTCTTGAACTGTATGCCCAGACATTCTGTACAGCTACCATAGAAACATAGAAACATATAAATTAGGTGCAGGAGTAGAGGCCATTCGGCCCTTCGAGCCTGCACCATTCGCCATTCAATATGGTAATGGCTGATCATCCAACTCAGTATCCCGTACCTGCCTTCTCTCCATACCCCCTGATCCCCTTGGCCACAAGGGCCACATCTAACTCCCTCTTAAATATAGCCAATGAACTGGCCTCAACTATCCTCTGTGGCAGAGAGTTCCAGAGATTCACCACTCTCTGTGTGAAAAAAGTTCTTCTCATCTCGGTTTTAAAGGATTTCCCCCTTATCCTTAAGCTGTGACCCCTTGTCCTGGACTTCCCTAACATCGGGAGCAATCTTCCTGCATCTAGCCTGTCCAACCCCTTAAGAATTTTGTAAGTTTCTATAAGATCCCCTCTCAATCTCCTAAATTCTAGAGAGTATAAACCAAGTCTATCCAGTCTTTCTTCGTAAGACAGTCCTGACATCCCAGGAATCAGTCTGGTGAACCTTCTCCTGTACTCCCTCTATGGCAATAATGTCCTTCCTCAGATTTGGAGACCAAAACTGTACGCAATACTCCAGGTGTGGTCTCATCAAGACCCTGTGCAACTGCAGTAGAACTTCTCTGCTCCTAGACTCAAATCCTCTAGGGCAAGAATGTCCTTCTCAGATTAGGAAACCAAAACTATACGCAATACTCCAGGTGTGGTATAATCCATTCCGTTTTGGGGTTCTATTCTTGACTTGAAAAGCTTCGTAAATATATCAAATATATCGCTCCAAAATGTATTCAACTTTGTACATCCTACAAATGAATGTGTTATATTAGCGTTTTGAAACAAACATTTATCGCATCTGGGAGAGACGTTTGGATAAAATTTATTCAACCTCGTTTTTGAATAATATAGTCTATGTAATAATTTGAATTCAATTTAAATTATGTCTTGCATTAATAGAACAGTTATGTGTATTCATCAAATACTTTTCCCATCTATCCTTCGAGATCTTTATCATTAGCTCATATTCCCAATCTTCCCTTAATGCTTCTGTTGAGGGTGATTTCTCTATTTATATATTATTATAAAAGTATGATATTAATTTTTGTGAATCAGCCTTAATATTAATTGCTTCTTCTAAAGGGTCTAAAAATATAGTTTGAAATCTATGTGTATATTTCTTCATAAAGTCACATACCTGTATATATTTAAAATATTGATTATCCTTCAATTTAAAATTTAATTTTAATTGTTGAATGATAACAATTTGCCCACTTCCATATGATGCAATTATTTTAAAGGACATTTTAGGTGTACTTGCAATAGCGACCGTCATGCCCGGTTTATATTGCAGATGGAGTTTAATGCTGATAAATGTGAGGTGCTACACCTTGGCAGGACAAATCAAAATAGGACGTACATGGTAAATGGTAGGGAATTGAAGAATACAGTTGAACAGAGGGATCTGGGTATAACTGTGCATAGTTCCCTGAAGGTGGAATCTCATATAGATAGGGTGGTAAAGAAAGCTTTTGGTGTGCTGGCCTTTATAAATCAGAGCTTTGAGTATAGAAGCTGGATGTCATGTTAAAATTGTACAAGGCATTGGTGAGACCAAATCTGAGTATGGTGTACAATTTTGGTCGCCCAATTATTAGAAGGATGTCAACTAAATAGAGAGAGTACAGAGGAGATTTACTAGAATGTTGCCTGGCTTTCAACAACTAAGTTACAGAGATAGGTTGAATACGTTAGGTCTTTATTCTCTGGAGCGCAGAAGGTTAAGGGGGGGACTTGATAGAGGTCTTTAAATGATGAAAGGATAGCAGAGTTGATGTGGACACCTTTTCCTTGAGGAAAGGAAGATTCAAACAAGAGGGACATGACTTCAGAATTAAGGACAGACTTTAGGGTAACATGAGGGAACTTCTTTACTCAGAGAGTGGTAGCGGTGTGGAATGAGCTTCCAGTGGAAGTGGTGGGGGAAGGTTCGTTGGTATCATTTAAAAATAAATTGGATAGGCGTATGGATGAGAAGGGAATTGAGGGTTATAGAAACATAGAAACATAGAAATTAGGTGCAGGAGTAGAGGCCATTCTGCCCTTCGAGCCTGCATCATTCACCATTCAATATGATCATGGCTGATCAGTCCAACTCAGTATCCATACCTCCTTCTCTCCATACCCCTGTCCCTTTAGCCCACAAGGCCACATCTAACTCCCTCTTAAATATAGGCCAATGAACTGTGGCCTCGACTACCCTCTGTGGCAGAGAGTTCAGAGATTCACCACTCTCTGTGTGAAAAATGTTCTTCTCATCTCGGTTAAAAGGATTCCCCTTATCCTTAAGCTGTGACCCCTTGTCTGGACTTCCCCAACATCAGGAGCAATCTTCCTGCATCTAGTCTGTCAACCCTTAAGAATTCTGTAAGTTTCTATAAGATCCCCTCTCAATCTCCTAAATTCTAGAGAGTATAAACCAAGTCTATCCAGCCTTTCTTCATAAGACATTCCTGACATCCCAGGAATCAGTCTGGTGAACCTTCTCTGCACTCCCTCTATGGCAATAATGTCCTTCCTCAGATTTGGAGACCAAAACTGTACGCAATACTCCAGGTGTGGTCTCACCAAGACCCTGCCAACTGCAGTAGAACCTCCCTGCTCCTATACTCAAATCCTTTTGCTATGAAAGCTAACATACCATTGGCCTTCTTCACTGCCTGCTGCACTGCATGCCTACTTTCAATGACTGGTGTACCATGACACCCAGGTCTCGCTGCATCTCCCCCTTTCCAATCGGCCACCATTTAGATAATAGTCTGCTTTCCTGTTTTTGCCACCAATATGGATAACCTCACATTTATCCACATTATACTGCATCTGCCAAACATTTGCCACTCACCCAGCCTATCCAAGTCACCTTGCAGTCTCCTAGCATCCTCCTCACAGCGCATTGAGTATAGAAGCTGGGATGTAATGTTAAAATTGTACAAGGCATTGGTGAGACCAAATCTGTAGTATGGTGTACAATTTTGGTCGCCCAATTATAGGAAGGATGTCAACTAAATAGAGAGAGTACAGAGGAGATTTACTAGAATGTTGCCTGGGTTTCAACAACTAAGTTACAGAGATAGGTTGAATAAGTTAGGTCTTTATTCTCTGGAGCACAGAAGGATAAGGGGGACTTGATAGAGGTCTTTAAAATGATGAGAGAGATAGACAGAGTTGATGTGGATAAGCTTTTCCCTTTGAGAATAGGAAGATTCAAAACAGAGACATGACTTCAGAATTAAGGGAACAGAAGTTTAGGGTAACATGAGGGGAACTTCTTTACTCAGAGAGTGGTAGCGGTGTGGTAATGAGCTTCCAGTGGAAGTGGTGGAGGCAGGTTCATTGGTATCATTTAAAAATAAATTGGATAGGCATATGGATGAGAAGGGAATGGAGGGTTATGGTATGAGTGCAGGCAGGTGGGGACTAAGGGGAAAAAGATTGTTCGGCATGGACTTGTAGGGCCGAGATGGCCTGTTTCCGTGCTGTAATTGTTATATGGTTATATTAACAAAAACACAGAACATTCAGTTCATTTTAGGAACAGTTTCTGCTGTGTAAATTAACCACAAACGTCTACAAAACAATATATTATAGGCTGTCCTTAATTGTTTTCTATTCCTCACAATAATAATAACCACGGAGATGAAAACATAGAGACATAGACAATAGGTGCATGAGTAGAGGCCATTCGGCCCTCGAGCCTGCCCATTCGCCATTCAATATGATCATGGCTGATCATCCAACTCAATATCCCGTACCTGCCTTCTCTCCATACCCCTGATCCCTTTAGCCACAAGGGCCACATCTAACTCCCTCTTAAATATAACCAATGAACTGGCCTCAACTACCCTCTGTGGCAGAGAATTCCACAGATTCACCACTCTCTGTGTGTGAAAACAATTGTTTTTCTCATCTCGGTTTTAAAAGATTTCCCCTTATCGTTAAACTGTGTGTGTGGCCCCTTGTTCTGGACTTCCCCAACATCGGGAACAATCTTCCTGCATCTAGCCTGTCCAACCCCTTAAGAATTTTGTAAGTTTCTATAAGATCCCCCTTCAATTTTCTAAATTCTAGCGAGTACAAGCCGAGTGTATCCAGTCTTTCTTCATAAGACAGTCCTGACATCCAGGAATCAGTCTGGTAAACCTTCTCTGTACTCCCTCTATGGCAAGAATGTCGTTCCTCAGATTAGGAGACCAAAACTGTACCCAATACTCCAGGTGTGGTTTCACCAAGACCATGTACAACTGCAGTAGAATCCTCCCTGCTCCTAGGACTTCAAATCCTCTATGGCAATAATGTCTTTCCTCAGATTTGGAGACCAAAACTGTACGCAATACTCCAGGTGTGGTCTCATCAAGACCCTGTACAACTGCAGAGAACCTCCCTGCTCTAGACCTCAAATCCTATACGGC
>JAWMAR010004165.1:0-58754 GCA_036785375.1 Leucoraja ocellata | reverse complement strand
CCACCCTATCTATATGAGATTACACCTTCAAGGAACTTTGCACGGTTATACCCAGATCCCTCTGTTCAATTATTACAATCATTATTCACAATACTCTCAACCCCACGCGGTGACCAGCGCCCACAGAATACCTCCAAAGTCCCCGTGAACACCGCATGTTCCCTCTCCAGGGACACACGTGCACGGACGTAGGCCCGAAAGAGGGGCAAGCAGCCGACTCTTGCCTGACCATCCATCGCCTGCTGCCTGGACCCGCTTATGGCCATCTTGGCCAGGCCCAGGAGTAGACCGACAGGTAGGTCCCACCCTCCCACTTGGCTCTCCCCACACCCTTCCTTGTGTCCAAACACAAGAATCGTAGGACTAAAATGTAACCAGAACTTTAGGAACAACCCCTTCAGATATTGATACAGGGGCAGTAGCCTCTCACACTGCATATAAATGTGGAACACGGTCTCTTCCTCGCCACTGAAAATACAGGCAGCGGACGAGTCCGTGAACCGACTCAAAAGTTTGTTACACGCCACTGCTCTGTGCAGCACTCTCCACCCCAGGTACCCAATGTAAAGGGGGACAACTCCGTTGTAGAGGGACCCCCATTGGGGACCTTCCCCGCCTTCAGGTGGTAACAGCGTCCGCCATGGTAAATCCAAAGGGTTTCTACAGCTATATTAATAGCAAAAGGATAACGAGGGATAAAATTGGTCAATTGGAGAGACAGAGTGGACAGCCATCTGCAGAGCCAAAAGAGATATTGAACAATTTTTTTTCTTCGGTATTCACCAAGGAGACGGATATTGAATTATGTGAGGTAAGGGAAACTAGTAGAGTAGCTATGGATACTATGAGGTTCAAAGTAAAAGAAGTACTGACACTTTTGAAAAATATAAAAGTGGATACGTCTCCAGTCAAGAGGTTACTAGGGAAATTGACGAGGGTAAAGCAGTGGATGTTGTCTATATGGACTTTAGTAAGGCCTTTGACAAGGTTCCTCATGGAAGGTTGGTTAAGAAGGTTCAACTGTTGGGTATAAATGCAGCAATAGCAAGATGGATTCAACAGTGGCTGAATGGGAGAAGCCAGAGGGTAATGGTGGATGGCTGTTTATCGGGTTGGAGGCAGGTGACTAGTGGGGTGCCTCAGGGATCTGTGTTGGGTCCTTTGTTGTTTGTCATGAACATCAATGATCTGGATGAAGGTGTGGTAAATTGGATTAGTAAGTATGCAGATCATACCAAGATAGGGGGTGTTGTGGATAATGAAGAGGATTTCCAAAGTCTACAGAGTGATTTAGGCCATTTGGAAAAATGGCCTGAAAGATGGCAGATGGAGTTTAATGCTGATAAATGTGAGGTGCTACACCTTGGCAGGACAAATCAAAATAGGACGTACATGGTAAATGGTAGGGAATTGAAGAATACAGTGGAACAGAGGGATCTGGGTATAACCGTGCATAGTTCCTTGAAGGTGGAATCTCATATAGATAGGGTGGTAAAGAAAGCTTTTGGTATGCTAGCCTTTATAAATCAGAGCATTGAGTATAGAAGCTGGGATGTAATGTTAAAATTGTGCAAAGCATTGGTGAGACCAAATCTGGAGTATGGTGTACAATTTTGGTCGCCCAATTATAGGAAGGATGTCAACAAAATAGAGGGAGTACAGAGGAGATTTACTAGAACGTTGCCTGGGTTTCAACAACTAAGTTACATAGATAGGTTGAATAAGTTAGGTCTTTATTCTCTGGAGCGCAGAAGGTTAAGGGGGGACCTGATAGAGGTATATAAAATGATGAGAGGGATAGACAGAGTTGATGTGGACAAGCTTTTCCCTTTGAGAATAGGGAAGATTCAAACAAGAGGACATGACTTCAGAATTAAGGGACAGAAGTTTAGGGGTAATATGAGGGGGAACTTCTTTACTCGGAGAGTGGTAGCGGTGTGGAATGAGCTTCCATTGGAAGTGGTGGAGGCAGGTTCATTGGTATCATTTAAAAATAAATTGGATACGCATATGGATGAGAAGGGAATGGAGGGTTATGGTATGAGTGCAGGCAGGTGGGACTAAGGGGGAAAAATTGTTCGGCACGGTATTGTAGGGCCGAGATGGCCTGTTTCCGTGCTGTAATTGTTATATGGTTATATGGTTATATGGGACGGGAGACGAAGGCAAGGAGGTGCAGAATGTGCAGGAACATTCTATACAGTGAGCGTCTCTTCGCGTCACGAAACGGCACGCTAATCATCTCCGAAAGGCGGCTCAGGTTGTGTGGAGCCGGTGCCCGAGATATATCCCGGAACCGATGCCCAATGAGCAGATCTGACGGAGCAGGTAAGAGCTCATTCAAAACCACTCTAGGCGCACGCCTCTCCTCGACACCCGCCATGATTTGGTGAGGACCGGCCACTCCCGCAGCCGCAACATCCCCCTCCCCTCGTGGAGCAACACGCTGGCTGAAAACAACCAGATTCCTCACTCTTAACGCATCCCGGTAGAAAACAGGCAAGCCCCTTTAGGGCGGGTCGACTGATGCCCGCCACCGGGAGCCGCGAGACCCCCCTTAGACAACGACCCCGTCGGAATAAATACGTGGCCAAAACGTGCCATCTGGGGGGGTTCTCTATATACATATACCTCCTCAGAGTCCTGAGGCGGGGAGCCGCCACCTGGGGACACACGCATATCAAGGACTGGCCACCCTCCTCTAACGGGAGACTCAGGACCGCTTCGGAAACCCAGTGCTTCCTATTTCCCCATAATAAGTCCACCAGCTTCTTCTGTAAAGCATTTACAAAAATGGGAGGCGGGACGAGAGTAGCCAGCCGGTACCATAACATAGAAACATAGAAACATAGCAATTAGGTGCAGGAGTAGGCCATTCGGCCCTTCGAGCCTGCACCGCCATTCAATATGATCATGGCTGATCATCCAACTCAGTATCCCGTACCTGCCTTCTCTCCATACCCCCTGATCCCCTTAGCCACAAGGGCCACATCTAACTCCCTCTTAAATATAGCCAATGAACATGGAGGCCACCAGCTGGTTTATGACCAACACCATCCCTGAAAAGAAAGAACTCCAAGTAGGCCTGACCAGCGCCCCAGCCTGGCAACCACTTTCGTCTCGAACTCCTGCCAATTTGCCGGCCAAGCATCCTCAGTGGGAGTCAGGTACACCCCCAGATAGAGGAGGTGCGTGGTGCTCCATGCAAACATTGCCATCTCCTCTGGCAGGGAGTCCACCTGCCACTGACCCACTGAGAGTCCAGAGCACTTGCTCCAATTAATCCTGGCAGAAGATGCAGCCGAGAAAATCTTCTGGCAATCACGCATCCTCTGCAGGTCACCAGGATCGGTGAACATAAGGAGTACATCATCGGCATAGGCCGAAAGAACCAACTCCACCCCCGGGCCCGGTAGGGCCAGGCCTGTCAACCTCCTCCGAAGAAGACACAGGAATGGCTCCACACATACCGAGTACAACTGACCTGACATGGGGCACCCCGGACGGACCCCCCTCCCAAAATGAAAGGGAGCCAACAACGCACCATTAACCTTCACATGGCACTCCACTGCAGCATACAAGAGGCGCACCCGGGCCACAAAATGCGGTCCAAATCCAAACGCTTGCAACGTTCCGAAAAGGTATTCATGCTCTACCCTATCAAAAGCCTTCTCCTGATCAAGAGACAGAAACGCAGCTGACTGACCAGTTCCCTGTGCTAGATGAATCAGGTCCCTAACCAGGTGGATGTTATCCTGAATGGACCGACCAGGGACTGTGTAGGACTGGTCATGGTGAATCAACTGAGACAGCACGGAGCCCAGGCGATTTGCCATCGCCCGTGCAAAAACTTTATACTCTGTGCATAGGAGAGAGACCGGGCGCCAGTTTTTCAACAGGCGGAGTTCCCCCTTCTTGGGCAGCAGGACAACAACTGCTCTACGCCACGAGAGGGGCATCTCCACGGTCCCCAGGCTCTCCCCCAGAACCAACATGTAATCACCCCCCAGGATACCCCAGAAGGCTCTTACAAACTCTACCGTCAGCCCATCCAGCCCAGGGGACTTACCCCTCCTGAGCTGATGCAATGCACGAGTCAACTCCTCCAAAGATAAAGGGCCATCAAGAAGATCGGCCACCTCCCTATCTATAACCGGTAGACTCTCCCACAGGTCCTGCTGAGCTTCCCCGCTGACTCCACCTGCGGAGAACAGGGATCCATAAAAGGACCTGACCAAGGCACTAATCCTCTCTGGATCCGTGGCAGAGGAGCCATCTTCAGCTAACAGCTCCACGAGCTGTTTGCGGGCTCCCCGCCCTTTCTCCAGAGAGAAAAAGAAAGGCGAAGCTCGATCCAGATCGTGCAGCATCTGGACCCGCGCCCTCACGTAAGCGCCTCGGGACCGCTCAAGTTGCAGGTTCCTCAAGGCTTCCTTCTTCTCATGAAACACACCCCATTCGCAAGAGTCACCTCCAACCTGACCCAGGCGAGACTCTGCGTCCATCAGCTCCCTCTCAAGCTTCTCAACCGCTGAGTCCCGCCGCCCGGTCGACCCCCACGTGTATTCCTTACACAAAATACGGATGTGAGCTTCCCCACATCCCACCACTGCCTTAGGGAAGAGAAGCACCTCTGCCTCTCTCTCCACCTCACCCAAAACCGACTGAATGACTCCCGGAAACACCGATCCTCCAGCAGCCGGTTATTAAAGTGCCAGTATGCAGACCCGGCCCAAACGCGCGCTGGATTAAAATCCACACGCACCAGACAGTGGTCCGAGCATGGCACCATCTGCATTGAGGCCGCTGAGAAACGCTCGGGAGATATATATTCGATCAATGCGGGAACCACCGCCCTCAGACCTCCGCGAAAAAGCAGTGGAGTCTGAGTTGAGGTCCCGCCACGCATCAACCAACTCAAAAGAATCAATCAACCCTCTCAGCTTCTTCG
Source organism: Leucoraja ocellata (assembly GCA_036785375.1). Lineage (NCBI taxonomy): Eukaryota > Metazoa > Chordata > Chondrichthyes > Rajiformes > Rajidae > Leucoraja > Leucoraja ocellata. Next base: position 53,803 of record JAWMAR010004165.1, on the reverse strand, counting down.
CTACATCAGGGGCACACTAAGTACCAGAACGATCTCGCACCTCAAGTGTGCAGTTAAAGTCCCCCCCCCAAGGAAGACACACTCTCCCCGATCAATAGTGCTCAACAGAGCACTCACCTCCTGAAGTAGGCCGGCCTGCATCGTGCCGGAGCTGGGGGCATACACGTTAATGAAATGCAACGGCATGCCATCCAGGCTCACGGCCAGATGGAGCAAACGTCCTGGCACAACTTCTTGCACTTTTATAATATTGGGCAGGAAATTCTGAGCCAACAGAATGGCCACCCCACTCGAATTTGAGCTATGATGACTCATATAGACCTCTCCTTCCCACTCCAACCTCCAAGTGGGTTCATCCTTGACAACAGTATGCGTCTCCTGCAGAAAACACACTGCAAATTTTCCCTCCCTAAGGACCGATAAAAGCTGAAATCTGCGAAAACTCGCTCTACTCCCGTTTAAGTTTAGGGTAGCTAACGTGAATGCACTGGTACATTAAATTGAAATCCTCACACTTCTCCTCCTGGGCTCTGTAGCCCTCTCTCTTTTTAGGAACTCCAAACAGTCCCTAAACTGACACTGCTCAGAGCCAGGAAGATCACTATCCTTGGTGGCAAGGATAGCCTCGAGAGTTTTAACTAAGGACGACAGATCAGCCCACCGTCTCTTAGCAGCATCAATCTTTGTCCTGCTGGTATGGCTTGTTTTTTAAAAACTCCCGTACCTCACAGATAACACTTGCATGAGACTCGTCCTTGGTTCCTGGGCTATCTTCCAAGTTACTCGCATCTGACACAACACGCTCAGCATCACGAAGGTCATTTTCAGAAGTCGAAAGACCAGAGCTCTCTGGAATATCGCTAACCCCTCCACACAAGCTGGCCCTATCACTCTCCCTCTCCTCCGCCATGACACCACCCCTAGGATCAATGCCGGGGAAGGGTCCCGAAGCTCCTATCCGCATCACGCAGCCCACTGACTGGCTGGGCTCCTGCGCTCTGTCCTCAACCTCTATATCTGGGCCTGGGGAAGAAAAAACAAGAGGCACTCCCAGGGTCTGTGGTAAAATGGCACCCCCAGAATCTGAAATAACGTCGCTGCCTGAAATAACTCCGACCTCCACAGCACCGAAAGCACCCCATCCACTGGCAACACCCAGAAGCTCTCCACTAGTTTTTTCCTCTCCCCTGCCAACTCAGCCGTAGTACAATACACACCTCAGCACCTCCATTGGCGCTAATATTGAGCACTGAGTGCTATACCAATCCCCCCGACCCCCCCCCCCCCCCCCCCCAATCGGGCTGACTCTGCTCATCCCCCGTCTCAGGGCCCACACTACCAGGGAAGTTTACCTCACCCTCCTGCGTGCTAACACCCTCAGTAGGCCTCTGAAACGAGGGGTCCTCCTCCAACCCAGAGGACACAACCCCAGGAGAGCCAAGATCAACACACGATGAGATACCCCCCTCTGAGGGCCCCTGAGACTAAAGGACATCCCCCCGCCCAGAGGACACAACTCAAGAGGTGTCTACCCCATAACCTGACCCTGTGGTACCCTCGAGAGATCCCTGAAGTGGAGGCTCAACCTCCAACCCAGAAGACGTCATTTCCTGACCTCCAACCACATCGGTGGTGGAAGGTCTGGAAAAATGCACCCCCCTAACTTTGGACTCACGTCCCTGCTCTTCCTCGCCAGGCCCAATCCTCCTTTTTGTCCCACTAGCATGCGGCGGTGTGGTAACCTCCATAAGGAGAGGGTCTTCCTCCTCCACACTACCCCCAGCCTCCTTACCACCCGCACGTTTTACCTTCCCTACCCCCTTCAGAGCCACATCAGCTCCTTGCTGGGCCATGGCAGTTAAACTCTGGATCCCCCTGGAGCTGACAGGCGCCGCTTGGGTGATCTCCGCATTCGGCAGTTGCACACCCACCTGCTTTTGACTCGCTTGGGTGAACTTTTTCTGCTCATTCTTCTTCTTCTTCTGCTGCTCCCATTTCTCTCCCCCCTCCCCCTGTGCCTCACCTTCAGCCACCCCCACAGGTTCAGGATGTAGGGGGCGGGGGCCCTCGCTGCCCCGGATCACCGAGGCAGAGCCGGCAGCCCCAGCCAGGTCAGCGATTCCACCCCGCCCCACCGAGGCATGACGAGCAACCCCTGATGGGCCAGCAGTGCATTCCTGGGCCGCTGCGCTAGAAGTTCTGGCAGCGACCCCATGATTGGGACATTCCCTACCGAGATGTCCATAACCACCGCACGCATGACGCCGTGCGTTTCCCCAACTCCAACGCACGGTTCTGGTGAGACCCCTACACTCCACCTCGAAACTCCCCTCATCACCTTCCCCCTCCCACACCTTCACAAACACCCTCCTTTTGAAACTGAGAATCCCTTTTTCCTCCGGGTCCCCCCAGGGTGCATGAGCCTAAAGCACTTAGACCACACCTCCCCAATCTGAGACAGGTGTGGAATGAGTGTCGCATCCGGAATACATGTAGAAATACCGTGAATGGCCGGTAGATGGCGTGAACTTGGTGGGACGATTTCTACGCTTCATCTTTCCATTAATGTAATTAACACACATCTTAGAAATATAGAACATAGAAACATAGAAAATAGGTGCATGAGTAGGCCATTCGGCCCGTCGAGCCTGCACTTCCATTGAATATGATCATGGCTGATCATCCAACCCAGTATCCTGTACCTGCCTTCCCTCCATACCCCCTGATCGCCTTAACCACAAGAGCCACATCTAACTCCCTCTTAAATATAGCCAATGAACTGGCCTCAACTACCTTCTGTGGCAGAGAATTCCAGAGATTCACCACTCTCTGTGTGAAAAATGTTTTCCTCATCTCGGTCCTAAAAGATTTCCCCCTTATCCTTAAACTGAGACCCCTTGTTCTGGACTTCCCCAACATCGGGAACAATCTTCCTGCATGTAGCCTGTCCAACCGCTTAAGAATTTTGTAAGTTTCTATAATCTTCTACATTCTAGCGAGTACAAGCCGAGTCTATCCAGTCTTTCTTCATATGAAAGTCCTGACATCCATGGAATCAGTCTCGTGAACCTTCTCCGTACTCCTTCTATGGCAAGAATGTATTTCCTCAGATTAGGAGACCAAAACTGTACACAATACTCCAGGTGTGGTCTCACGAAGAACTGCAGTAGAACCTCTCTGCTCCTATACTCAAATCCATTTGCTATGAATGCTAACATACCATTCGCTTTCTTCACTGCCTGATGCACCTGCATGACTACTTTCAACGACTGGTGTACCATGACACCCAGGTCTCGTTGCATCTCCCCCTTTCCGAATCGGCCGCCATTCAGATATCAGTCTACTTTCCTGTTTTTGCCACCAAAGTGGATAACCTCACACCTATCCACTTTATACTGCATCTTCCATGCATTTGCCCACTAACCCAGTCTATCCGTCACCTTGCAGCCTCCTAGCATCCTCCTCACAGCTAACACTGCCCCCCAGCTTCGTGTCATCCGCGAACTTGGAGATGTTGCATTCAATTCCCTCGTCCAAAACATTAATTTATATTGTAAATAGCTGGGGTCCCAGCATTGAGCTTTGTGGTACCCCACTAGTCACTGCCTGCTATTGTGAAAAGGACCCGTTTACTCCTACTCTTTGCTTCCTATCTGCCAGCCAGTTCTCTATCCACATCAATACTGAACCCCCAATACAATGTGCTTTAAGTTTGTATATTCAAAGTATTCAAAGGTTTTTATTAGTCACATTCACATACACCGAGGTGTAGTGAAGTGAAATGCTTTTGCCATTTTGCAGCACACAAAAAAAAGAATACAGACATAACACCAATGAGAGTCTTAAACACAAAGAACATCCCCCCACAATGGCTCGCACCATGAGGGAAGGCACAAAGTCCAGTCCCCAACCCCAGTTCACTTATAGTCGGGCCTATTGAGGCCTCCACAGTTGCCTCGACGGAGGCCCAATGGTCCTGGCCGGTGCGGCCTTGTCGGCTTCGGAAGCCGCGGCCTCCAGTACGGAGTCGGCCGTTCCAGGGTTCCCATGCCGCTGTGAGGACTCCCCCGACGCCGGAGCACCACCACCCTACGGAGATGTCCATAACCACCGCACGCATGACACCGTGCCTTTCCCCAACTCCAACGCACGGTTCTGGTGAGACCCCTACACTCCACCTCGAAACTTCCCTCATCACCTTCCCCCTCCCCCACCTTCACGAACACCCTCCTTTTGAAACTGAGAATCCCTTTTTCCTCCGGGTCCCCCCAGGGTGCATGAGCCTAAAGCACTTAGACCGCACCTCCCCAATCTGAGACAGGTGTGGAATGAGTGTCGCATCCGGAATACATGTAGAAATACAGTGAATTGAGCCCTTTGTCCTCTTCTGCTGAACACTGAATTTCTCCCAGTCCTCTGGTAGGCTGCTTTTTCTGGCTGATTTGTATGCTTCACCTTTTGTTTTGATACTATCCCCGATTTCCCTTGCTATCCACGGATGCACTACCTTCACTGATATATTCTTTTGCCAAACTGTGATGAACAACTGTTGTAGCTCAACCATGCAGTCTTTAAATGCCTTCCATTGCATATCCACCGTCAACACTTTAAGATTCAATTGCCTGTCTATCTTGGCCAATTCACGTCTCATACCCGCAAAGTTACCTTTCTTTAACTTCAGGGCCCTTGTTTCTGAATTAACAATGTAACTCTCCATCCTAATCAAGAACTTAACCATATTATGGTCACTCTTGCCCAAGGGGCCACGCACTACAAGACTGCTAACTAACCCTTCCTCATTACTCAACACCCAGTCTAGAATTGCCTGCTCTCTCTCTTTGGTTCCTCTACATGTTGGTTTAGAAAACTATCCCGCATAAATTCCAAGAAATCCTCTTCCTCAGCACCTCTGCCAATTTGATTCACCCAATCTATATGTAGATTGAAGTCACCCATTATAACTGTTTTACCTTTGTTGCACGCATTTCTAATTTCCTGTTTGATGCCATCCCCAACTCTACTACTACTGTTAGGTGGCCGGTACACAACTCTCACTAGCGTGTTCTGCCCCTTAGTGTTTCGCAGCTCTACCCATATCGGTTCCATGTGGAAAGTGGCCCTTTTTGATTTTTGCCCTGGTTTTGTCTGCCTGCCACTTTTACTTTTCACCTTGCTACCTATTGCTTCTACCCTCATTTTACACCCCTGTGTCTCTACACTCACACATTTAAGAAACCCTTTCATTTTAACTCCATCCTCGACTAACCCATTTGACACCCCACCTCCCTTATTCAGTTTAAAACCACACGTGTAGCAGTGGCAAACCTGCCAGACAGAATGCTGGTCCCCCACCTGTTAAGATGCAATCCGTCCTTTTTGTACAGTTCCCCCTTACCCCAAAACAGATCCCAGTGATCTAAGATTCTAAATTCCTGCCCCGTGCACCAGTTCCTCAGCCAGGACCCGTATCTCCCTGTTCCTGCTCTCGCCGGCACGAGGAATTGGAAGCAAACCGGAGATAACAACCCTGGAGGTCTTGCTTTTCAGTATTTTTTCAGAGCTCTCTGAAGTCACGCTGCAGAATATTTATCCCCTTCTTTCCGACGTCGTTTGTGCCGACATGCACTACCGCTTCCGGCTGTTCACCTTCGCCCTTGAGGATTTTCTGCACTCTGTCCGTGACATCCTGGATACTGGCACCAGGAAGGCAGCACACCATCCTCGAATCCCGTCTGTTGCCGTAGAAACCTCTGTCTGTATCTTTCACAATGGAGTATCCCACTACAATGGCGTTGCCTGACCTTGGCCTCTTTGGTTTTGGCTCAACAGCCCTTTTTGCTTCGCAAGCCAGTCCGCCTTCTTCCAACCGATCCAATAACTTCCCCATCACTGATATCCGACATCCCTGCTGTTCCACCTGCATATTAAATCACATGTGCTGTTCTTCAGCAATCCAGAGCAGAGTAAAAATGCTGGTCGCAGTTGAGACGTGCGTGGGGGTCAATTTATGACAGCAGCGGGGTATAGGAGCAGAGATGTTCGACTGAAGTTCTACAGGGTCTTGGTACAATATAATACATTACATACAATACAGGTTTATTCGTCACATTGCACATAAAGTGCAAGTGAAATGAATATGTGAGCAGCGATACAATGAGAAAGAACACACTACACAATAAAAAATTAACACAAACATCCGCCACAGCATTTATCACTGTGGTGGGAGGCACAAAAATTGGCCAGTCCTCCTCCATGTCCCCCCGTGGTCGGGACCAATGTCCAGAGCCGGTCCATAGTCGGCTTTTCCCCACCGGCGATCGCGGCTTTAGGATGGTGTAGGCCGCAGGCCGGCGGTCAAAGATTTATAGTGTTTAAGAAGGAACTGCAGATGCTGGAAAATCGAAGGTACACAAAAAAGCTGGAGAAACTCAGCGGGTGCAGCAGCATCTATGGAGCGAAGGAAATAGGCAACGTTTCGGGCCGAAACCCTTCTTCAGACTGATCGGGGGCGGGAGGTGGGGACCAGAAAGGAAAAAGGAGGAGGAGCTCGAAGGCTGGGGGATGGGAGGAGACAGCAAGGAGTAACAAAATTGGGAGAATTCGATGTTCATGCCCCCAGGATGCAGACTCCCCAAACGGAATATGAGGTGCTGTTCCTCCAATTTCCGGTGCTGCTCGCTGTGGCCACCTGAAATCTCGGAGAGAATTACCTCGAAGATCAGGACCATTAAATCAGCCACGGCCATGGATACCAGATAAATTTACAAAAAGGACGGATTGCATCTTAACAGGCGGGAGATAAATTTGGAGAGTACACACTTTCTCCAGAGAGAATTACGATTGACATCAGGTTAGCTGTAGGAAAGACGAGATTAAAATCAACAACATTCACTATCCCAGAAGAGCATCAGTTTGACAGATCTGCGAAAGTAAATGGAGTATATCTGACTGTCACCTACCCCTTTTACTCGGGTCGCCCACACATCTCTGATTCTGAAAAGGACATCTGAAATAGTGAATAAAATGCAGTGGCCAATGCCATGACTGGATTTACAGACTCGCGGCCTATCGCAGAACGATTATTAAGAGGTCTGACGCGGATATACATTAATCGTGAATTTCATTCGCCTGACCACAGAGGAATTTGGAGAGTAAAGAATATCGGCCGATTTGCTATTCACAGTCCAGCGCCAAACCTTATGATATAACCTTCCATCTGCAGGCAGAATACAGCATCAACTTAAAAACAAGAACAGTTTGATGTTTACCGATGTGGACAAATATTGCGTGTAAACATTAATCGCATCGAGATGTCCGTGGGGAGGCGTGGCCAGGCTATCATTGCGCATCGACTTTGCGATGCACATATGAATGTAAATACTGCATCCAATCCACGCCTCTGCTAAACTATATTTCCTAACGCATGCGTGTAAAGGCGTCCTATTTTATGCGACCTTTTCCCTCAAGACAAATTGACAGCAGGCGCACTGCTGCCTGACTGCTGAGCGACATAGGATCGATACTGGTCACTAGTGCTGTTTGCACATTCTCCCTGTGCTGGCGCAGGTTCTGCTTGGGTCATTGCTTGATCGGTTGATTGATGCAGCATGGTAACATGTTCGCAGCACACCGAGTCGTGCCGATCACCTGTCACCCGTTCACACTGGTTCTATGTTACCGAACATTCCCAACCACTCTCTGCACTCGAAGCAAATTACGGAATGCATTCACCCACATTCACCTACCAACCAGCAGGGTTCTGAGCGGAATCTAGAGCGCCCGGACCTTTGGGATGTGGAAGGATCCAGAGCTGACAGTTGAATGAACGCAATCAGCCGAGATCACGTGCAAATTCCACACAGGACCCCAGGTCAGGATCAACCCGGATCTCTGGCGCTGTAAGGCAGCAGTTCTCAGAGCTCCGCTTATGTGCGACACAGTTCTCCGTTGACCATCTACTTGGATTACCCCGCTGGCTGGTAGGTTATCAGTCCAAATACGTTGGCGCTAGTGCATCGGCTCATGGCAAAAACTTTGGGCAAATTCAGAGGAGCAAGTAAACGGAAACTCAGCCGATTGTAGTTGCTCGTGACACAAATCAGATTGACCCAACTTGCCGCCCTCCATATCATCGGGGCAATATTCACTGCACTCGCTTCGATTAGGCGATGAAGAATAATTACAGTCCTGGTTTTTTTCACAACGTTAATGGTGTCAGAAACATCCGCACCAGCTACAGATTGGTATCGGGCATGTGTGGGTATCTGTTAATTCGGTGTGCGACGGCCGGAACCGGTAAATATGAGCCCCACAATGCTGGATCAGTAACTCAAGAATATTTAATAGCACAGACGTGTTCAACACTGACGGCGGGAGAGCGAAACATTGGAACAGAATCATAAAGGACTAACCAGGAATACCAATGATGACAAGGATAGGGTAGAAGATATTCTCTACCTGGTTGATTACCGGCAGTTCCATGCCCAGATGTAATCCACGTTTCCTGCCAGTGGTCTGACCGGTCGCTTGCTTTTAAAGTTATCTGCATATTCTCCGGATAAATCATATTTCTAATCAAGGCAATTTAATTGGGATTAGTGTCAGTCCGTCAACCAAACAAAGTTAACCTCATCACGTTATCTGCTGCTAAGTATGTCATTGCGCAATAACTGCCAGTATCGTTCTATAAAATAGATATTATATTATTCAATTACACAAAATAGGGAGAATTATTTGTAAGAACATATATTATAACCATATAACCATATAACAATTACAGCATGGAAACAGGCCACCTCGACCATTCTAGTCCGTGCCGAACACGTATTCTCCCCTCGTCCCATATACCTGCGCTCAGACCATAACCTTCCATTCCTTTCCCGTCCATAGAACTATGCAATTTATTTTTAAATGATAAAATCGAACCTGCCTCCACCACCTTCACTGGAAGCTCATTCCACACAGCCACCACGCTCTGAGTAACGACGTTCCCCCTCATGTTACACCTAAATTTCTGTCCCTTAATTCTCAAGTCATGTCCCCTTGTTTGAATATTCCCTACTATCAATGGGAAAAGCTTATCCACGTCAACTCTGTCTATCCCTCTCATCATTTTAAAGGCCTCTATCAAGTTCCCCCTTAACCTTCTGCGCTCCAAAGAATAAAGCCCTAACTTGTTCAACATTGTGTCCTTGAGACTCTTGAAAGGCGCCCATAAATAAAATGTATTATTATTATTATTATTATTATTTCTCTGTAACTTAGTTGATGAAACCCAGGCATCATTCTAGTAAATCTCCTCTGTACTCTCTCTATTTTGTTGACATCCTTCCTATAATTAGGCGGCCAAAATTGTACACCATACTCACCAATGCCTTGTACAATTTTAACATTACATCCCAACATCTATACTCAATGCCCTGATTTATAAAGGCCAGCACACCAAAAGCTTTCTTTACCACCCTATCTATATGAGATTCCACTTTCAGGGAACTGTGCACAGTTATTCCCAGATCCCGCTGTTCAACTGCATTCTTCAATTCCCTACTGTTTACCATGTACGTCCTATTTTGATTTGTCCTGCCAAGATGCAGCACCTCACACTTATCAGCATTAAACTCCATCTGCCATCTTTCAGCCCACTCTTCCAACTGGCATACATCTCTCTGTAGACTTTGAAAATCTACTCATTATCCACAACCCCACCTATCTAAGTATCTTCTGCAAACATACTAATCCAATTTACCACCCCATCATCCAGATCATTGATGTACATGACAAACAACAGTGGACCCAACACAGATCCCTGTGGCACCCCACTAGTTACTGGCCTCCATCCTCACAAACAACCATCCACCGTTACTCTCCGGCATCTCCCATTCAGCCAATGTTGAATCCATCTTGCTTCTCCACCATTAATACCTAACAATTGAACCTTCTTAACCAACCTTCCGTGAGGAACCTTGTCAAAGGCCTTACTGAAGTCCATATATACAACATCCACTGCTTTACCCTCATCAATTTCCTGAGTAACCTCTTCAAAAAATTCAAGAAGATTAGTCAAACATGACCTTCCAGGCACAAATCCATGTTGACTGTTCCTAATCAGACCGTTTTTCCAGATGATTATATATATTATCTTTCCATTTATTTGCCCACCACCGACGTCAAACTAACAGGTCTATAATTGCTAGGTTCACTCCTAGACCCCTTTTTAAACAATGGAACAATATGCGCAGTACACCAATCTCCGGTACTGTTCCCGTTTCTAATGACATTTGAAAATTTTCTGTCATAGTTCCTGCTATTTCTACACTAACTTCCATCAATGTCCTAGGGGATATCCTGTCCGGATCTGGAGACGTATCCACTTTTATATTTCTCAAAAGTGTCAGTACTTCCTCTTCTTTGAATATTATAGTTTCCATAGCTACTCTAATTGTTTCCCTTAACTCACATCATTTAATATTCTTCTCCTTGGTGAATACCGAAGAAAATAAATTGTTCAATATCTCCCCCATCTCTTTTGGCTCTGCAGATAGCTGTCCACTCTGACTCTCTAATGGACCAATTTTATCCCTCGTTATCCTTTTGCTATTAATATAGCTGTAGAAACCCTTTGGATTTACTTTCACCTTACTTGCCAAAGCAACCTCATATCTTCTTTTAGCTTTTCTAATTTCTTTCTTAAGATTATTTTTACATTCTTTATACTCCTCAAGCACCTCATTAACACCATGCTGCCTATAATTATTGTAGATCTCTCTCTTCCGAACCAAGTGTCCAATTTCCCTTGAAAAACATGACTCTTTCCAATTTTTACTATTTCCTTTCAACCGAACAGGGACATAAAGATTCTGTACTCTTAAAATTTCACCTTTAAATGCCCTCCATTTCTCTTCCACATCTTTCCCATAAAGCAAACTGTCCTATTTTAATACTTTTAAATCCTTTCGCATCTCCTCAAAGTTAGCCTTTCTCCAATCAAAAATCACAACCCTAGGACCAGTTCTGACTACATATTTGTTAATCTACTCGCATTCTCTGTTTCCAGCGGCAAAGTAATGTTGAATTATCCACGCTTATCCATGCGCCTTTCTAGAAGCTTATTGCACGACACCCTCACATCTGCTTTCACCACCATCCTTGGCAGCCCGTTCCAGGCACTCGCCACTACCTGCAAAACCTCCTGACCGCGTATCCGCTTTAAATGTTGACCCGCTCAATTTAAACATATGCCCTCTAGTCCATCCCAGCAAGGATATGTCTCTGATAATTTACCTCATCTACGTCTCCCACAATTGTGTTTATTCATATCACGTCTCTCTTCATCCCTCAACATTCCAGAGAAAACGATCAAAGTTTGTCCAGCTTCTCCTTGTAACACATACAGTCCAATCGAAGCAGAATTCCAGTAAAACACCTCTGCATCCACTCCAAAGCCTCCACGTTATTGCAGTAAGGGGCGCCCAGAACTGTACAGAGCCCTCCAAATGAGGCCTAACGAAACTGTTGGAGAACAGCATCGTGCCTTCGTGACCTTTTTAATCAAAGCCCGCCCAACGTATACAAGTATTCCATACCCCCTCCTGAACCATGCTTTCTGCTTATGATGCCACTTTCAGGGAGCTACGCATCTGGACACGAACATCATTCTTCATATCAGTGTTGTTAAGAGTCCTGCCTTCAACCTTATAGTTTCGCCTTACATTGATCTCGCAAAAGGCACCACCTCTTAGCTACCGACATTGAAATCCATCTGCCACTTGCCAATATATTTCTGCAGCTGACCGACATCTCACTGTGCTGTTTGACAACTTTCCTCCCATCTCCCAACTTCAGCAATATCGGCTTTGTCTGCAGACATCACACAAATCGTATCTTCGTCTATATCTATCTCAATGCCTGCAGATGAAAGTGATAGGTATTGTCCAGTACGACCATGCCTCATCAGCTTCAATGATGCGGATGTTCGAAAGTTTTGAGAAGTTCAATTTGCTTGGCGTTAATATACAGTGTGATATGTGTGGTCCAGCCACAATAATGGGGCAGCTAAGAAGACACACTGAAGTCTACGTCCTGCAGAAACTGAAAACAATCGGTATGTCTCTGGTGACTCTTCCAAGCTTCTGCAGCTGCACCAAAATAAGCAATCTGCTCCTTCGCCTCCTTCAAAAACCTTGGAAAGAACCAATTGGGTCCAGCCAATCAACTTCAAACTGACATTGGCTTCTTTTTTTCGTTGTCAGGTTTACAATCACCTTGGTCATCCACGATTGCCTCTCGACCCGTGCGATTACTAAGGAGAAGGTGCTTGGAAAACTGAAAATGCTGAGGCTCGTTAAATCACCTGGACCGGATGGACTGCACCCCGTGGTTCTGAAGTAGGTGGCCTCATGGATTGTGGAGGCATTATTCGTGATATTTCAAGAATCACTTGAGTTAGTTGTGATTCCCCAAGATTGGTCAATTACGGATATCACCCCGCTGTGCATAAAGGGACCAAAGCAAAAGAGCGGAAACAATAGACAGGTTAGCCTGACTTCGGTACTTGCTAAGATTTTAGATTCAATCATGTAGGATGAGGTTACCCAGCATTTGGACGTTCACGCTAAAAGAGGCCGACGTCAACATGATGTTGTGAAGGGATCATCTTGTCTGACTAATCTGCTGGTGTTCTTTGAGAAAGTTAATAGCTGGACAGACAGAGGGGAGGCGGTAGATGTTGCTTCCCTAGAATTTCTGAAGCGCTTCGATGAGGTGCCGCACGTCAGGCTGCTCGGGAATATATGAGAGTCCATGCTATTAAAGTGAAGATGTCAGCATGGATAGCGGGTTGGCTGTGGGGCAAAGAGTTGCAATAAAATACGCTTTTTCAGGTGAGCTGACATTGATTAGTGAAGTTCCGCAAGGGTCGGTGCTGAGGCCGCTTCACTTCACTTTGTATATTAATGATTTGGATAAGGGGATTGAAGGCTTCGACGTCAAGTTTGCAGATGATGCTCATAGAGGTGGAGGGTCAGTAGGTGGAGAAGAAGCACGGACTCGGCAGAAGGACGTGGACAGGTTAGAAGAATGGACAGAGAAGTGGCAGATGAAATCCAGTAGAGCAAAGTGCGGAGTCATGCATTTTGGTAATAATAATAAAACCGTTGATTATTTTGTAAACGGGGATAATCCATCAATCGGAGGTGCAAAGGGACTTGAGAATGCTGGTGCATGTCTCCCAAACAGTTACTGTGCAAGTCGAATCGATAGTAAGGAAGGCAATTTCAATGCTAGCATTTATATCAGGCGGACTGGATAACAAATACAGAGATGTAATGCTGAGGCTCGATAAGGCGCTGGTCAGGCAGCATTTGGAGTCCTGTGCTGGTTTGGGCCACATATCTGAGGAAGGTTGCGCTGGCTCTGGAGAGGGTCCAGATAAGGTATACCAAAATGAATCCAGGAATGTGTGGGTTAGCACACTTACTGGAGTTTAGAAGATTGAGGTAGAATGTCATTGAAACGCACAGAATAATGAAAGGCACAGAAAGGTTGTTTCAACTGCGGCGAGAGTCTAGGACCATAGGTCATCGCCTCAGAATTAAAGGGCTCTCGTTTAGAAAAGAAATGAGGAGGAACTTGTTTAGTCAGAAGGTGGTTAATCTGTGGAATTCAGTGCCACGAGGGGCTGTGGAGGCCAAGTCAGTGGCTATTTTAAAGGCAGAGATAGACCATTTCTTGATTAGAACGGGTGTCAAGGGTTATAGACGGAAAGCCGAAAAATGGGATTGGGCGGCAGAGATCAGCCACGATTGTGTTCTGAACTAGGTGGCCTCAGGGATTGTGAAGGCATGATTTGAGATATTTCAAGAACCCCTTAGAAATATAGAAACATAGAAACATAAAAAATAGGTGCAGGAGTAGGCCATTCGGCCCTTCGAGCCTTACCGCTCAAGGCTGATCATCCAACTCAATATCCTGTACCTGCCTTCTCTCCATACTCCCTGACCCCTTTAGCCACAAGGGCCACATCTAACTCCCTCTTAAATATAGCCAATGGACTGGCCTCAACTACCTTCTGAGGCAGAGAATTCCAGAGATTCACCACTCTGTGTGTGAACAATATAACCATATAACAATTACAGCACGGAAACAGGCCATCTCGGCCCTACAAGTCCATGCCGAACAAATTTTTTTCCCCTTAGTCCCACCTGCCTGCACTCGTACCATAACCCTCCATTCCCTTCTCATCCATATGCCTATCCAATTTATTTTTAAATGATACCAATGAACCTGCCTCCACCACTTCCACTGGGAGCTCATTCCACACCGCCACCACTCTCTGCGTAAAGAAGTTCCCCCTCATATTACCACTAAACTTCTGTCCCTTAATTCTGAAGTCATGTCCCCTTGTTTGAATCTTCCCTATTCTCAAAGGGAAAAGCTTGTCCACATCAACTCTGTCTATCCTTCTCATCATTTTAAAGACCTCTATCAGGTCCCCCCTTAACCTTCTGCGCTCCAGAGAATAAAGACCTAACTTATTCAACCTATCTCTGTAACTTAGTTGTTGAAACCCAGGCAACATTCTAGTAAATCTCCTCTGTACTCTCTCTATTTTGTTGACATCCTTCCTATAATTTGGCGACCAAAATTGTACCCCATACTCCAGATTTGGTCTCACCAATGCCTTGTACAATTTTAACATTACATCCCAGCTTCTATACTCAATGCTCCGATTTATAAAGGCTAGCATACCAAAAGCTTTCTTTACCACCCTATCTATATGAGATTCCACCTTCAAGGAACTATGCACGGCTATACCCAGATCCCTCTGTTCAACTGTATTCTTCAATTCCCTACCATTTACCATGTACGTCCTATTTTGATTTGTCCTGCCAAGGTGTAGCACCTCACATTTATCAGCATTAAACTCCATCTGCCATCTTTCAGCCCATTTTTCCAAATGGCCTAAATCACTCTGTAGACTTTGGAAATCCTCTTCATTATCCACAACACCCCCTATCTTAGTATCATCTGCATACTTACTAATCCAATTTACCACACCTTCATCCAGATCATTGATGTACATGACAAACAACAAAGGACCCAACACAGATCCCTGAGGCACCCCACTAGTCACCTGCCTCCAACCCGATAAACAGCCATCCACCATTACCCTCTGGCTTCTCCCATTCAGCCACTGTTGAATCCATCTTGCTATTCCTGCATTTATACCCAACAGTTAACAATGTTTTGCTAATCTCGGTACTAAAATAATTACCCCTTATCCTTAAACTATGACCCCTTGTTCTGGACTTCCCCAACATCGGGAACAATCTTCCTGCATCTAGCCTGTCCAACCCCTTAAGAATGCCGCTGGGGTGCAAACTGCCCAAGCGAGATATGAGGTGCTGCTCCTCCAATTTACGATGGGCCTCACTCTGGCCATGGAGGAGTCGAAGTGCTGAGCCACCAAGAGATCAGGTTGGTTTTTGCGAACCGGGTGGAGGTGTTCAGTGTGTGTGCATGAGAGTGTGTGTGAGAGAGAGTGCGTGTGTGAAAGAGAGAGGGGGTGTGTGTGAGAGAGAGAGGGACTGTGTGGGTGTGTTTGAGAGAAAGAGGGAGAGAGAGAAAGAGGGGGCGTGTTGTGTGTGTGTAAGAGAGTGTTTGTGTGTGTGAGAGACAGGGAGCGAGGGAGGGAGTGTGTGAGAGAGAGGAGGGGGCACGAGAGTGTGGAGTGGAGAGCATTTGTGTACGAGTGGGGGTGGAGGGAGAGGGGAGAGAGAGGAATGTATATGTGCAGCTTTAAGGGACATTGGTCAGGTAGCATTTGGAGTATTGCACAGTTCTGGTCACTTCATTACAGGACTGATGTGGAAGCTTTGGGGAAGGTGCAGAGATGGTTAACCAGAATGGTTTAAAAACAAGGAACTGCAGATGCTGGTTTACAAGAATGGACGCAAAGTGCTGGAGTAACTCTGCGGGACAGGCAGCATCTCTGGAGAGACGGAATGGGTGACTGAGGAAACGACCCGAAACGTTACCTATTCCTTCCAGCATTTTGTGTTAAACTTAAACAGCGCTATCTATCCATGTGGCGGTGTGCCAGCAGGCTGGAGGAGCGGGCAAAGGCCATGCACAGAGCGGGCAGGTGAAGGGGAGATGTCCGGTGTGGACTCGCCGGTGCTCCAGCAAGTGGTCAATTAGGGTGAAGCCCTTACCACAGGACGGGCAGGGGAAGGGACACTCACAGCTGTGGGTACGCCGGTGCTGCCACAGGCTGGACATGTGGGTGAAACGCTTGTCATACTCAACGAACACAAAGGGTCTCGCTCTGGTGTGTAACCGCTGGTGCTCCCGCAGCTCCCATGCTCTGTTGTCACAGTGGGAGCAGCTGCTCGCCAGTGTGGGTCCGCCGGTGCTGCTGTAACTCCCGCGAACTGTCAAACTCCTCACCGCAGTACGGGGCAGTCAAAGGGCTGGTCACTGGTGCGCATGTGCTGGTGAGACAGGGTGTGGGAGCCTGTGGCAAAGTGCTCTCCAGAAACCGGGCTGGAGAAGGGAAGTTCACCGGCATGTGCCAGCTGGTGGGACAGCAGATAGTTGGAGCGGGTGAAACTCTTGCCGCACTGGGCGCAGGTGTAGGGGCGCTCGCCGGTGTGGGCGCGCTGATGCACCAGCATGTTCCTGGACTGGGTGAAGCCTTTGCCGCAGTCATTGCAGGTGTAGGTTCGCAACCCGGTGTGCATGTGCATGTGCTGCTTCAACACTGGCGACGACTTGAAGCCTTTGCTGCAGTCGGAGCAGGTGAAGGGCCTCTCGTCGGAGTGCTCCCGCAGCCCCGACAACCGGGCAAATCTCATGCCGCAGGTGGAGCAGGTGAAGGGCCTCTCGCCGGAGTGCATGCGGTTGTGCTGCAGCAGGTTGCTGGAGCGGGTAAAGGTCTTACCGCATTCCGAGTAGTCGAAGGGGCGTTCTCCCGTGTGAACCTGCCGGTGGGTCTCAAGCCGACTCGGTTACTGGCAGGCCTTGCCACACATGTCATAACGCTTCTCCTTGTTGTGCCCCGTCATGTGGTTCTCCAACGAAGCTCAGCCCGCACACCGAACAGATGGGGGGGGGGGGGGGGGGATTCACCGGCACCTGGCCGCCGTCAATGGCCGCTCCCGTCCCCATCTCTCCATCCACAGCAACGACAATGTAACAATTTTGCGGTGGCCGTTAAATCTAAAACTCTGAACGTCTTTGAAATGTTGGAGGAAAGCGGAGCACCCGGAGTAAAAACCCACGCAGGTTAAGGGGAGAACGTACAAGCTCTGCACAGACAGCACCCATGGTCAGGATCGACCCCGGGTCTCTGGCGGTGAGGCAGCAACTGTACCGCTGCGCCACTGCCGCACAGAATTATATAATGGTTTCCTCCGCCATAAACGCACCTAATATGTGCTAGTAATGTCCTGTTTGCCAGCTTGTTGACCCTCTATGTTCCCCTCCTGCAGGGTTTAGGAGCCGTTCCTGTGGACGGAGAGACAGGGACATGTGCGGCAATTGAGGGCGGCCAGGGTGTCGGTCAGCCCCCCCTCCTCTCAACTGCTCGGTGTGCGGGCTGAGGTTCGATGGAGGACCACATGACTGGGCACAAAAGAGGAGAAGCGTTAAGAGTGTGAGGTGTGTGGCAAGGCCTGGCGGTACCCGAGTCAGCTGGAGATCCACCAGCGGGTTCACACGGGAGAACGCCCCTTCAACTGTTCGGAGTGCGGCAAGAGCTTCACCAGCTCCAGCAGCCTGCTGAGGCACAACCGCGTGCACTCCGGTGAGAGGCCCTTCACCTGCTCCGACTGCGGCAAGAGCTTCAAGATGGCGAATCACCTGAAGAAGCACCGGCGGGTGCACACGGGCGAGAAGCCCTATTACTGCTCCACCTGTGACAAGAGCTTTGCCCAGTTGTCGGGGCTGTGGGATCACCGGTGGGTGCACAGCAGTGAGTGGCCCTTCACCTGCTTTGACTGTGACAAAGGCTTCAAGTCATCCAATCACCTGAAGATGCACAGGCGCATGCACGCCAGCGAGCGACTGCGGCAAGGGCTTCACCCGTTTTGCCAACCTGCTGTCCCACCAGCTCACCCACATTGGCGAGCGCCCCTACACCTGCGCCCACTGCGGCAAGGGCTTCACCCGCTCCGACAGCCTGCTGGAGCACCGGCCTACCCACACCGACGAGCGCCCCTTCACCTGCGCCCAGTGTGACAAGGGCTTCACCCAGTCTAGTTACCTGCTGTCCCACCAGCGCACCCACACCGGCGAGCGGATCTACACCTGCGCCCAGTGTGGCAAGGGCTTCACCAGCTCCAGCAGCTTGCTGTCCCACTAGCGCACCCACACCGGATAAAGCCCCTACACCTGCGCCCAGTGCGGCAAGGGCTTCACCAGCTCCTCCATGCTGCTGACCCACCAGCGCACCCACACTGGCGAGCGGATCTACACCTGCGCCCAGTGTGGCAAGGGCTTCACCCAGTCAAGCAACCTGCTGTCCCACCAGCGCAGCCACACTGGTAAGAGCCCCTACACCTGCGCCCAGTGCGGCAAGGGCTTCACCAGCTCCTCCATGCTGCTGACCCACCAGCGGGTGCACGCCGGCGGCCATCCAGTCCCCAGCCCAGTGTGTGGAGAGTACTTTGCCATGGCCTCCCAAGCCCTGTCTCATCAGCGCATGCACACCAGTGGCCAGCCTATGACTGCCCATACTGCGGTGAGGAGTTTGACAGTTCGCGGAGGTTGCGGCAGCACCGGCGGGCCCACGCCGGCAAGCAGCTGCTCCCACTGTGACTAGAGAGCATGATGGGGGCTGCGGGAGCACCAGCGGATACACAGCGGAGAGAGACCCTTTGTGTGCGCTGAATGGCAAGGCATTCACCCACATGTCCAGCCTGTGGCAACACTGGCATACTCACAGCGGTGAGCGTCCCTTCCCCTGCCCATCCTGTGGTAAGGGCTTCACCCTCCTTGACCGATAATTGAAGGCGGGTGAATCACCGGTGAGTCGACACCGACCAGCGCCCCTTCACCTGCCCGCTCTGTGGCAAGGCCTTTGCCCACTACTGCAGCCGGCTGGCTCACCGCGACGTGGATAGACAGACGCTGTTTAGGTAGACACAAAATGCTGGAAGGAATGGGTAACTATTCGGATCGATTCTTCAGGCACCAATTCCTTCTCTCCAGAGATGCTGCCTGTCCTGCTGAGTTACTCCGGTACTTTGTCACCCTTTTTGTAAAACAGCATCTGCAGTTCCTTGTTTTTAAACCATTCTGGTTAACCACCTCTGCACCTTCCACAAAGCCTCCAGATCAATCCTGTAATGGAGTGACCAGAACTGTATGCAATGCTCCAAATGCTACCTCACCAATGTCCCTTAAAGCTGCACATATGCATTCCTCTCTCTCTCCCCTCTCCCCACACTCTCCTCCGCACTCGTACACAAATTATCTCCACTCCACACTCTCGTGCCCCCCTCCTCTCTCTCATACATTCCCTCTCTCTCTCTCCCTGTCTCTCTCACACTCTCCCTCTCTCACTCCCTGTCTCTCTCACACACTGTCTCTCTCACACACTCCCTCTCTCTGTCGCTCTCCCACACACTCCCTCTCTCTTGCTCTCTCACACACACACTCCCGCTCTCTCTCACACACAAACACTACCTCTCTCTCTCTCACATACACACAGTCCCATTCTCTCACACACGCACTCTCTCTCACACACTCTCTCACACACACACTCCCGCTCTCTCTCACACACAAACACTACCCCTCTCTCTCTCACATACACACACAGTCCCATTCTCTCACACACACAGTCCCATTCTCTCACACACGCACTCTCTCTCACACACTCACACACGCACTCTCTCTCACAAACTCTCTCACGCACACACTCTCTCACGCACACACACCAAACACCTCAGCTCGGTTTGCAATAACCAACCTGATCTCCCGGTGGCTCAGCACTTCAACTGCCCCTCCCATTCCGAATCCAACCTTTCTGTCCTGGGCCTCCTCCATGGCCAGAGTGAGGACCACCGTAAATTGGAGGAACAGTACCTCATATTTCGCTTGGGCAGTTTGCACCCCAACAGTATGAACATTGACTTCTCTAATTTCAGGTAGTCCCTACTTTCTCCTCCCCTTCTCAGCTCTCCCTCAGCCCACTGGCTCCACCTCTTCCTTTCTTCTCCCCCCCACCCCCCCCCCCCCCCCCCCGCCACCCCATCCTCACATCAGTCTGAAGAAGGGGTTCGACCCGAAACATTGCCTATTTCCTTCGCTCCATAAATGCTGCTTCACCCGCTGAGTTTCTCCAGCATTTTTGTCTCCCTTCGATTTTCCAGCATCTGCCGTTCCTTCTTAGGCATTTTAAAGTGATTTTTTAAAGACAGTTTTGATGCATTTGTGCCTTACGTAACATATAAAGCAAGTTTATCCTGACCTCACTGTGAAATAGTTTAATTTGATCCGTAAATCAAAAATGGAGATTTGCTGAAAAACAGAAAGCAGTCAAATTTAAAAGAGAATTTTCCCAGTAGAATAAGTTCTGGGAAAATCTTAGAAGATTGGTTTATACTAATCACTGACACAATGTATTAACAATGTATAATAAAGGTGTAATGTCTGGGCACAGCACCATATTAGATACCTGTCTGAACTGCCTGTCCCAGCTAAGGACAAGGTAGTGGCTTTCATCCAAGTCTTACAAGCTTGTTTTAGTTCACAGCCGGATGCCCATTCTGGAACCAAGATGGAAGTCATTTGAAAACAAAAGTTGTCCTTCCGCAATGGGCAGCTGTACTGAAGCTGTGCCAAGATTTGAGAATAAGGCTGACATTGTAAATATATGGGTCTAGCTTCCCTTGTTTCCCTTAGGCTACGGATCTTTCACTCAGATTTAGAAGGTGTGTTTTATTGATAAGAAAATGCATAATTACTCTAACTTGCCTTTGTTCTTTGAGTGGAGCCCGAGAAGCACTGAGCAACGTGTGTGCTCTTTGTAGATCTCGCCACTCCCGTCTGGCAAATTGATTAAAAGATTGCTTTGGATTACCTTTAACAATTTTGTTGCTGTCTGCTTTCTTTAAGGGATGAACGTGGACAACTGTGCTCTTTAGAATTCTGCAAAATTCATGTTGTTATATCAATAATGAACGAAAATGACAACCATCCAGAAATTATAAGAAATTATTCTCCCCTCCATGCACACCTGTAGCCGTAGGGCAGTCGCATACCTCCCCACAGCTTCAGAGATAGTTCCGGAACTTGGCAATATCGTTTGGTGTTTGGTGGCTGAAACGCAGCGGCAGGGCTACAGACAGCCCCGCACCCTGGTGAATCACCCCATGTGTGGGTCGAGGGGGGGGGGGGGGGGGAGTGAATCACCCTGGTAGGGGGGTCGTGGTGCCGGTGCAGCGCGGTCAGTGACTCTGGGTGGGTGGAGGGACCGGACTGTCCCCAACTCTGCTGCAGCTGACAGGGATGTTGCTGGGTTTATGGCCCCGTGTGTCCGCTGGACGGAGCCGCGGCCCCGTGTGTGTGTGTGTGCTGCCGACCCACAACCCGTGACCATATAACCATATAACAATTACAGCACGGAAACAGGCCACCTCGGCCCTACAAGTCCGTGCGGAACAATTATTTTCCCTTAGTCCCACCTGCCTGCACTCATACCATAACCCTCCATTCCCTTCTCATCCATATGCCTATCCAATTTATTTTTAAATTATACCCTCGAACCTGCCTCCATCAATTCCACTGGAAGCTCATTCCACACCGCTACCACTCTCGGAGTAAAGAAGTTCCCCCTCATGCTACCCCTAAACTTCTGTCCCTTAATTCTGAAGTCATGTCCTCTTGTTTGAATCTTCCCTATTCTCAAAGGGAAAAGCTTGTCCACATCAACTCTGTATATCCCTCTCATCATTTTAAAGACCTCTATCAAGTCCCCCCTTAACCATCTGCGCTCCAGAGAATAAAGAACTAACTTATTCAACCTTTCTCTGTAACTTTGTTGTTGAAACCCAGGCAACATTCTCGTAAATCTCCTCTGTACTCTCTCTATTTTGTTGACATCCTTCCTATAATTGGGCGACCAAAATTGTACACCATACTCCAGATTTGGTCTCACCAATGCATTGTACAATTTCAACATTACATCACAGCTTCTATACTCATGCTCTGATTTATAAAGGCTAGCATAACAAAAGCTTTCTTTACCACCCTACCTATATCAGATTCCACCTTCAAGGAACTATGCACGGTTATTCTCAGATCCCTCTGTTCAACTGTATTCTTCAATTCCCTACCATTTACCATGTACATCCTATTTTGATTTGTCCTGCCCAGGTGTAGCACCTCACATTTATCAGCATTAAACTCCATCTGCCATCTTTCAGCCCATTCTTCCAAATGGCCTAAATCACTCTGTAGACTTTGGAAATCCTTTTCATTATCCACAACACCCCCTATCTTGGTATCATCTGCATACTTACTAATCCAATGTACCACACCTTCGTCCAGATCATTGATGTACATGACAAACAACAAAGGACCCAACACAGCTTCCCGAGGCACCCCACTAGTCACCTGCCTCCAACCCGACAAACAACCATCCACCATTACCCTCTGGCGTCTCCCATTCAGCCACTGTTGAATCCATCTTGCTACTCCTGCATTTATACCCAACAGTTGAACTTTCTTAACCAAGCTTTCATGAAGAACCTTGTCAACGGCCTTACTAACGTCCATATAGACAACACCCACTGCTTTACTCTTGTCAATTTCCCTAGTAACCTCTTCAAAAAATTCAAGAAGATTAGTCAAACATGAACTTCCAAGCACAAATCCAAGTTGACTGTTCCTAATCAGACCCTGTTTATCCAGATGCTTATATATATTATCTCTAAGTATCTTTTCCATTAATTTTCCCACCACTGAAGTCAAACTAACAGGTCTATAATTGCTAGGTTTACTCTTAGAACCCTTTTTAAACAATGGAACAACATGCACAGTAAGCCAATCCTCGGGGACTCTTCCCGTTTCTAATGACATTTGAAATATTTCTGTCATAGCCCCGGCTATTTCTACACTAACTTCCCCCACTGTCCTAGGGAATATCCTGTCAGGACCTGGAGACTTATCCACTTTTATATTTTTCAAAAGTGTCAGTACGTATTTTACTTTGAAACTCATAGTATCCATAGCTACTCTACTAGTTTCCCTTACCTCACATACATATAACCATATAATATAACAATTACAGCACGGAAACAGGCCATCTCGACCCTTCTAGTCCGTGCCGAACACATAATCTCCCCTAGTCCCATATACCTGCGCTCAGACCATAACCCTCCATTACCTTCCCATCCATATAACTATCCAATTTATTTTTAAATGATAAAAACGAACCTGCCTCCGCCACCTTCACTGGAAGCTCATTCCACATAGCTACCACTCTCTGAGTAAAGAAGTTCCCCCTCGTGTTACCCCTAAACTTCAGTCCCTTAATTCTCATGTCATGTCCCCTTGTTTGAATCTTCCCTACTCTCAGTGGGAAAAGCTTTTCCACGTCAACTATGTCTATCCCTCTCATCATTTTAAAAACCTCTATCAAGTTCCCCCTTAACCTTCTGCGCTCCAAAGAATAAAGCCCTAACTTGTTCAAACTTTCTCTGTAACTTAGTTGCTGAAACCCAAGCAACATTCTAGTAAATCTCCTCTGTACTCTCTCTATTTTGTTGACATCCTTCCTATAATTAGGCGACCAGAATTGTACACCATACTCCAGAATTGGCCTGACCAATGCCTTGTACAATTTTAACATTACATCCCAACGTCTATACTCAATGCTCTGATTTATAAAGGCCAGCACACCAAAAGCTTTCTTTACCACCCTATCTACATAGAAACATAGAAACATAGAAATTAGGTGCAGGAGTAGGCCATTCGGCCCTTCGAGCCTGCACCGCCATTCAATATGATCATGGCTGATCATCCAACTCAGTATCCCGTACCTGCCTTCTCTCCATACCCCCTGGTCCCCTTAGCCACAAGGGCCACATCTAACTCCCTCTTAAATATAGCCAATGAACTGGCCTCAACTACCTTCTGTGGCAGAGAGGCACATAATTTAATATCATCCTCCTTGGTGAATACCGAAGAAAAGAAATTGTTCAATATCTCCCCCATCTCTTTTGGCTCTGCAGATAGCTGTCCGCTCTGTCTCTCCAATGGACCAATTGTATCCCTCGTTATCCTTTTGCTATTGATATAGCTGTAGAAACCCTTTGGATTTACTTTCGCCTTACTTGCCAAAGCAACCTCATATCTTATTTTAGCTTTTCTAATTTATTTCTTAAGATTCTTTTTGCATTCCTTATGCTCCTCAAGCACCTCGATTACTTCATGCTGCCTATAATTATTGTAGATCTCCCTCTTTTTCCGAACAAGATGTCCAATTTCCCTTGAAAACCAGTGACAGTGTGGTGGGAGCCAGCTAGGGGGAATAGGAAGCATGAGAGGTAGCCAGCTTGGGGGAGTAAGGGGAATGGGAGGTGGCCAGCTTGGAGGATTAACAAATGGGGGGTACTGACCTACATGGGTTACCGGATGGGATATAGCCAGCTTGGGGTAAGATATGGAGGTTGCCAGTCTGGGGGGAAATGAGAGATTGGAGGTCGCCTGCTTGGGGGTGTAATGCCGCTGTCCCACTTAGGAAAGCTGAACGGAAACCCCTTGTGACTTTTGCCTGCCACCCAAGGTGTCCAAGAGGTTGCCGGAGGTTTTGGTCACTCTCCATAATAGTCGAAAGTGGTTTCCACGTGGTCGAGACTTCTTCTGGGTTGCTTCGATTGTTTCAACATAATCAAAACCGGCCTCGACTAAAAATAGGTCGCCGTTTGGGCGAAACCAGTGGAGTGGGGTCGCTATTTACTTACAGGCAGTCGAAGGACATCTCCTTCAGTTACTGGCCATTTCGATTGTCTCATTTGAGTTTTCAGGACCCAGAAGGACCTACCGGTAGATAAAATGCCCGCTAACTTTATTATACTTCTTAAAATTGTCTCCCCCCCCCCCCCTTACCCCTCCTCCCCCCCCCCCGCCCTTCTCCACCCTCCTCTCCCTTTCTATCTCCCCTTCTCTCTCCCCTTTTATCGCTCCCCTTCACCTCCCCTCCTCCCCCTTCTCTCAGACCCCCCCCCCCCCCCCCCTCCCCACGCCACCCCCGCCCCCCCCCCCCCCCCGCGCTCTCTAAAGGACTTATGGTGCGGTGTGATAGCCGTTTACCTTCCTCTTCATCGCACAGACAGCGCTCCTCCGCTCTCCATGGCCCCCACCTTCGTGATGTGTTTGTGTGTGTGCGATCTGTAGATGCAGCTCACGCTTCAGTCGATCCAGCTCGAGGCTTTCCAGGCGAGTGACCAAAACCTCCGGCGACCTCATGGAATCTTTGGGTCGTGGGCAAGGTCACCAGAGGATTCCATTCAGGTTTCCTTCGTGGGACAGTGGTATTCGGAGAATCAGAGGGCGCCAGCTTGGGGGAGTAAGGGATGGAAGGTCGCCAGCTTGGGGGAGTAAGGGGAATGGGAGGTAGCCAGCTTGGGGGAGTAAGGAGAATCAGAGGTCGCCAGCTTGGGGGAGTAAGGGATGATAGGTCGCCAGCTTGGGGGAGTAAGGAGAATCAGAGGTCGCCAGCTTGGGGGAGTAAGGGATGATAGGTCGCCAGCTTGGGGTAGTAAGGAGAATCAGAGGTCGCCTGTTTGGGGGATGGGAGGTAGCCAGCTTGAGAGAGTAAGGGATGGGAGGTAGCGAGCTTGGGGGAGTAAGGGGAAAGGAGGAATCCAGCTTGGGGGAGTAAGCTTGCTGTTCTGCACATCGATCGGGAGGCGATGACATCGCCCATTCACACGCAGCCGCCAGAGCAAACAGTGTGCAAACAGTGTACATACTGTGAGGACAAATGCAATAAATGCAATATCCAGTGCAGAACAGTGCAAGATTGTGTTGCAGAAAGCCCGGGGTAGCACGGACGTGAGGGGCCGAAGGGCCCGTCTCTGGGTAGGGCGAGCACCGACGCTGTCCGTGTGGAGTTTTTCGCTTCCCCCTCCATGGTCGGGGCAGGGTAGACGAGCTCAGTCTTCCAAGCCTCAATCCAAGCTCAGACTTCCTCCCGCGCATCCTAGCCCCGACGGGCCGAGTGCCGCTGCTTTCAACCCAGGACAACAACTGAGGGGGAAAAAGAAGAAGAAACCACTACCAACTCCCCAAATCCCTCATCCCTGAATGCCCCTGTCCTGTCTTTGAAATCAAACTATCGCAATTGTGCATGATCAGTCAGCACTATCCTTTTTTTAAAACAATAATTAGACCAAATAGGACACGTTGTGTCCCATCCTCTCAACGCACGGTTGTGGCATCACACACACACAGGGGGTGAGAGACAACGGGGGGAAACAAGAGGTAGGAGGAGGAGGGAGGAGAGGTAGCGGGGAGGGGGGAGAGAGGAGGGAAGAGGGAGGAGGGGGGGAGGGGGGAGAGGGGGTGCGAAGCTTGGGAGAGGAGGAGGGGGAAGAGGAGATGGGGGCAAGAAAAAATGGTAAAGAGGAGGGGGGAGAGGAAGAGGGGGAGAGAGGAAGACGAGGAAAGGGGAGAGGAGGAGGGGGGAGGATGAGGAGGGGGAGAGGGAGGTGGGCGAGGAGGAGGGGAGTGGGGAGCAGCGGGCAGAGGGGCAGTGGGGAAGAGTGGGGGCAACGGATGTCAAACAAACAACTGCGAGTTGGGCGGGAGGGGGAGGGGGGTGACGTCATTCGCAGGTCGTGCGCGGAAGTCCCATTGTGACGTCATCAGCGAGACCATCTCTTTATTTTCAAACTTTCATCAGATTTGTAAACATTTTCATAAATAACTAGAAATAAAGCATGCATTTTTCAGATAAGGTTGTTTTGGACTCCAGGAGGAAAATCTCCAATGGAATATGTAAAACGTTTACCGTCAGCGCATTGTTTTTTCGAGAAGATTCGAGGCAGGTTCGATTTTATCATTTAAAAGTAAATTGGATAGGTATATGGACGGGAAAGGAATGGAGGGTTATGGTCTGAATGCAGGTAGATGGTACTAGGGGAAAATAAGTGTTCGGCACGGACTTGAAGGGCCGAGATAGCATGTTTCCGTGCTGTACTTGTTATATGGTTATAAGATGTGAGTACACACAAACATCACACACACAAATAAATACACATCCAATATTAGACTTTTATAATTATAGAAATAGAGATGAAAGCTGATCAAGTTCAAGTTGGAATTTATTGTCACAAGCACCAATTAAGGTACAGTGATAATTGAGTTACCATACGGCCATGATAAGTAAAAAGCAACAAGACACACAGCCACATAAAATAAAATCTAACATAAACATCCACCACAGCGGAATCCACATTCCTCACTGTGATGGAAGGTACTAAAGAACAAATCCCCTTTTGTTCCCCAGTGGTCGGGGCTGTTGAACCCTCCACGGTCGCTGCTCACTGCCAACACACTACATAAAAGTCTCTAAAAAGTCTTTAAACTTCCATGATCCAAAGACATCCTCATGAAGAAGGCGTACGCTTGGACAGCTATCCAGCCAGAAGACGCGAAAGCATTGCGGGAGTTTGCGATATTTCTTAGAAGTAACCAGGACCCACCAACGCCAGGCTGGCCGAATTCGGAGCTGTGGCGGCGTTCCGGCGTTCGGGTGGCCCGGCTTCGAGGCTGAGACTATGCACCGGTGAGGGCGGCCCGGCATGGGACTGTGATGGCGGTCTGGTGGCTGAGGCGGCATTCCGGCGGTGGCGACCTGAATCCGGGGCTCGGCCGCGGGCCAGTGGACGACATCATCGGGAGCTCGCAGGTCACAAGCTGGTGCCTGTTTTCCGGAGCTCCCGTGGCAACAGCTGCGTCCGCTGGACTGGAGGGGGGCAGCTTTGACCATCCCGGTCCGCGGAGCTGAACCGGCCCGTTTGCGGAGCTCGGTAGAGCCGCAGGACTGACTACCATCGCCCGGTGGGATAACAACATATCGCCTCAGCGCAGAGGGAGAATGAGGAGGCAAGAGACAGTAACTTTAAGACTTTTGCCTCCATCACAGTGAGGAGGTGCCTGGTGAACTCACTGTGGTGGATATTAATTTATTTATTGTGTGTTTTGTTGTTTATTATTATATGTATGGCTGCAGGCAACGACATTTCGTTCAGACCGATCGGTGTGATAGAATTGGAGGGGCAAGAGGTGGAGGTGTTGCATTGCTTATCAGGGAAGCGCTTTGGCAGGATAGATTAGAGGGCTCGTCTAGGGAGGCTATTTGGGTGGAACTGAGAAATGGGAAAGGGGTAGCAACACTTATAGGGGTGTATTATAGACCGCCAAATGGGGAGCGAGAATTGGAAGAGCAAATATGTAAGGAGATTGCAGATATTAGTAGTAAGCACAAGGTAGTGATTGTGGGAGATTTCAATTTTCCACACATAGACTGGGAAACACATTCTGTAAATGGGCTGGATGGGTTGGAGTTTGTTAAATGTGTGCAGGATAGTTTTTTGCAACAATACATAGAAGTACCTACTAGAGAAGGGGCGGTACTGGACCTCCTGTTAGGAAATGAGATGGGTCAGGTGGCAGAGGTATGCGTTGGGGAACAGTTCGGGTCCAGTGATCACAATACCATTAGTTTCAATATAATTATGGAGAGGGACAAAACTGGACCTAGGGTTGAGATTTTTGATTGGAGAAAGGCTAACTTTGAGGAGATGCGAAAGGATGTAAAAGGTGTAAATTGGGACAGTTTGTTTTATGGGAAAGATGTGGAAGAGAAATGGACGACATTTAAAGGTGAAATTTTAAGAGTACAAAATCTTTATGTCCCTGTTCGGTTGAAAGGAAATCGTAAACATTGTAAAGAGCCATGGTTTTCAAGGGAAATTGGACACTTGGTTCGGAAAAAGAGGGAGATCTACAATAATTATAGGCAGCATGGAGTAAATGAGATGCTTGAGGAGTATAAAAAATGTAAAAAGAATCTTAAGAAAGAAATTAGAAAAGCTAAAAGAAGATATGAGGTTGCTTTGGCAAGTAAGGTGAAAGTAAATCCGAAGGGTTTCTACCGCTATATTAATAGCAAAAGGATAACGAGGGATAAAATTGGTCCATTAGTGAGTCAGAGTGGACAACTATCTGCAGAGCCAAAAGAGATGGGGGAGATATTGAACAGTTTCTTTTCTTCGGTATTCACCAAGGAGAAGGATATGAATTATGTGAGGTAAGGGAAACAAGTAGAGTAGCTATGGAAACTATGAGGATCAAAGAAGAGGAAGTACTGACACTTTTGAGAAATAAAAAAGTGGATAAGTCTCCAGGTCCGGACAGGATATTCCCTAGGACATTGAGGGAAGTTAGTGTAGAAATAGCAGGGGCTATGGCAGAAATATTTCAAATGTCATTTGAAACGGGAATGGTGCCGGAGGATTGGCATACTGCGCATGTTGTTCCATTGTTTAAAAAGGGGTCTAAGAGTAAACCTAGCAATTATAGACCTGTCAGTGGTGGGCAAATTAATGGAAAGAATACTTAGAGATAATATATATAAGCATCTGGATAAACAGGGTCTGATTAGGAACAGTCAACATGGATTTGTGCCTGGAAGGTCATGTTTAACTAATCTTCTTGAATTTTTTGAAGATGTTACTCGGGACATTGATGAGGGTAAAGCAGTGGATGTTGTGTATATGGACTTCAGTAAGGCCTTTGACAAGGTTCCTCATGGAAGGTTGGTTAAGAAGGATCAATGGTTGGGTATTAATGGCCGAGTAGCAAGATGGATTCAACAGTGGCTGAATGGGAGATGCCAGAGAGTAATGGTGGATGGTTGTTTGTCAGGTTGGAGGCCAGTGACGAGTGGGGTGCCACAGGGATCTGTGTTGGGTCCACTGTTGTTTGTCATGTACATCAATGATCTGGATGATGGTGTGGTAAATTGGATTAGTAAGTATGCAGATGATACTAAGATAGGTGGGGTTGCGGGTAATGAAGTAGAGTTTCAAAGTCTACAGAGAGATTTATGCCAGTTGGAAGAGTGGGCTGAAAGATGGCAGATGGAGTTTAATGCTGATAAGTGTGAGGTGCTACATCTTGGCAGGACAAATCAAAATAGGACGTACATGGTAAATGGTAGGGAATTGAAGAATGTAGGTGAACAGAGGGATCTGGGAATAACTGTGCACAGTTCCCTGAAAGTGGAATCTCATATAGATCGGGTGGTAAAGAAAGCTTCTGGTGTGCTGGCCTTTATAAATCAGAGCATTGAGATAGAAAGTGGGATGTAATGTTAAAATTGTACAAGGCATTGGTGAGGCCAATTCTGGAGTATGGTGTACAATTTTGGTCGCCTAATTATAGGAAGGATGTCAACAAAATAGAGAGAGTACAGAGGAGATTTACTAGAATGTTGCCTGGGTTTCAGCAACTAAGTTACAGAGAAAGGTTGAACAAGTTAGGGCTTTATTCTTTGGAGCGCAGAAGGTTAAGGGGGACTTGATAGAGGTTTTTAAAATGATGAGAGGGATAGACAGAGTTGACGTGGAAAAGCTTTTCCCACTGAGAGTAGGGAAGATTCAAACAAGGGGACATGACATGAGAATTAAGGGACTGAAGTTTAGGGGTAACATGAGGGGGAACTTCTTTACTCAGAGAGTGGTAGCTGTGTGGAATGAGCTTCCAGTGAAGGTGGTGGAGGCAGGTTCGTTTTTATCATTTAAAAATAAATTGGATAGTTACATGGATGGGAAGGGAATGGAGGGTTATGGTCTGAGCGCAGATATATGGGACTAGGGGAGATTATGTGTTCGGCACGGACTAGAAGGGTCGAGATGGCCTGTTTCCGTGCTGCAATTGTTATATGGTTATATGGTTATATGGTTTGAATGACAAATAAAGGATCTAATCTAATCTAATCTAAATAATCTAAGTATGAAAGAAATGACTACCCTCTTAGACCACATGCAAGAAATGAATGTTGTTATCAATATGAAAATGATCACTGCCCTAAAGACTTAGAGAAAAGATAAAGCTGGTCTGTTAGAAGAAAATGAGAATCGAAAGGCCATGCTTCCTGATCTGAGGAACTTCATAGAAAAGGAAGTACGGTTCATGTAAAATTTACGCTATGGGAGTTTTCAAGATCCTAAACAAATCGCAACTGTCAAAGGTTCTACCTTTACTAAAACAAAAGGAAGATCAGGACCTAAGGGAAGTAGTTTTGATTCCGCTGTAAATACCTGCAGAAACGAAAGGCCAAACGGTAGATGATACATCTACTGTTAAGCCAAGATGGTTCTGCTTGTCATCCAGCGAGAAGAAGACAGAGGAATGAGAAAGTGATGGCCCACGAGCGGAGGGAAGGGAAGGGGGGCTGTCGATGACTGGTCAGCTTGGACCTTGCATCCCATCCCAAGAATGGACACTACATTCTTGACAGGGCCAATGAGAGCTTGTAATAGGAACACTTCTCTATTCGTTTCTCATCGCGGATGGCTGACCTGCTGAGTTCTACCGGCACTTTGGAGGGGAATGGACAGGTGACGTGTCGGGTCTGGACCATTCTTTGGACTGATAGAGTCGGGGGAGAAAGCTGGAAAAAAGAGATGGGGTTGAGACAGACTCCAGGACCTGATTAGGAGGGGGAGGAGTTTCCTTAATTTGGAGAATTCAATGTTCATGTCATTGGGCTGTAAGCTATGATGTGCTGTTCCTCCAGTTTGCGTGTCACCTCACTCGGGCAATGGAGGAGGCCCAGGACAGAAAGTTCAGTGTGGGAGTGGGAAGGGGATTTAAAATGGTTGGCAACCGGGAGATCCAGGTGGCCTAGGAGCACCAAGCGCAAATGTAGGGTGAAATACACGCCTAGTCCAGATACAATAGACATTAGACAAGAGACAATAGGCGCAGGAGTAGGCCAATGGGGCCTTCAAACCAGCACCAACATTCAATGTGATCATGGCTGATCATCCACAATCAGTACCCTGTTCCTGCCTTCTCACCATATCCCCTGACTCTGCTATCTTTAAGACCCCTATCTAGCTCTCGCTAGAAAGTATCCAGAGAACCGGCCTCCACCACCCTCTGAGGCAGATAATTCCACAGACTCACAACTCACTTTGTTGAAAAGTGTCTCCTCATCTCCTTTCTAAATGGCTTACCCCTTATTCTTAAACTGTGGCTCCTCATTCTGGACTCCCCCAACATCGGGAACATGTTTCCTGCCTCTAGCGTGTCCAAGCCCTTAGTCTATATTACTAAATCTCTGATCTTGACCGCTTTTGGCCTACTGTGCTGCGATTTCCGACAGAACGCCGCCACCTAAGGCTGTCATTTTTGGGCACCTCGCTCAGAGCCCCCCTCCGCCTTACAGGAGCATGAGGATTTTTCCCATCGATGACAAATCAGAGATATTAATGTTTTAATAGAATTCACCATTCTCTCTGCTGTCCCTGCTGGAGGGAGGGGGAGGGACTATAAAACCAGGAAGTGGAGTGCCTCACACACTCTCTGCAATATGGATGAAACCAAGGGTCACGTCTCGCTGAGCTCTGAATAACACTGAACAAATGTCTACAAACTGTGAGTACCCTTAATGTGGTTTGAAAATGAAAATATGGTCTGTTTGAAGTAAAAAGGCACTGCCTGCAAATGGTTGTTTGGATGCTTTGGCTTGAAGTTGAAAGGCATTACTTACTGCAAATGGTGGCATGAAGTTGAAAGGCACTACTTACTGCAAATGGTGGCTTGGGTGCTTTGGCCTGAAGTTGAAATGCACTATTTACTGCAAATGGTGGCTTGGGAGCTTTAGTTTAAAGTTCAAAATGCACTACTTACTGCAAATGGTGGTATGGGAGCTTTGTCTTGAAGTTTAAAAAAAATCACCATTCTCTCTGCTGCACCTGCTGGAGGGAGGGTGAGGGGCTTCGGCTTGAAGTTGAAAGGCACTACATACTGCAAATGGTGGCATGAAGTTGAAAGGCACTACTTACTGCAAATGGTGGCTTGGGTGCTTTGGCTTGAAGTTGAAATGGACTATTTACTGCAAATGGTGGCTTGGGAGCTTTGGTTTAAAGTTCAAAATGCACTAATTACTGCAAATGGTGGCTTGGGAGCTTTGGCTTGAAGTTTAAAAAAATCACCATTCTCTCTGCTGCCGCTGCTGGAGGGAGGGGGAGGGACTATAAAACCAGTAAGTGGTGTGCCTCATAGTCTCTGCAAGATGGGTGAAGCCAAGGGTCACGTCTCTCTGAGCTCTGAATATCACCGAACAAATGTCTACACAACTGTGAGTACCCTTAATGTGGTTTGAAAATGAAAATATGGTTTGTTTGAAGTAAAAAGACACTGCCTGCAAATGATTGTTTGGGTGCTTTGGCTTGAACTTGAAAGGCATTACCTACTGCAAATGGTGGCTTGGGTGCTTTGCTTGAAATTGAAAGGCACTACTTACTGCAAATGGTGGCTTGGGAGCTTTGGCTTGAAGTTGAAAGGCACTACTTACTGCAAATGGTGGCTTGGGTGTTTTGGGTTGAATTTGAAAGGCACTGCAAATGGTGGTTTGGATGCTTTGGCTTGAAGTTGAAATGTATTACTTACTGTAAATGGTGGCTTGGGTGCTTTGCTTGAAGTTGAAAGGCACTACTTACTGCAAATGATGGCTTGGGAGCTTTGGCTTGAAGTTGAAAGGCACTACTTACTGCAAATGGTGGCTTGGGTGTTTTGGCTTGAATTTGAAAGGCACTGCAAATGGTGGTTTGGATGCTTTGGCTTGAAGTTGAAAGGCATTACTTACTGCAAACGGTGGCTTGGGTGCTTTGGCTTGAAGTTGAAAGGCACTACTTACTGCAAATGGTGGCGGGTGATTTGGCTTGAGGTTGAAAGGCACTTCTTACTGCAAATGGTGGCATGAGGTTGAAAGGCACTTCTTACTGCAAATGGTGGCTTGGCTGCTTTGGCTTGGTTGAACTGCACTATTTACTGCAAATGATGGCTTGGGAGCTTTGATTTAAAGTTGAAAGGAACTACTTACTGCAAATGATGACTTGGGTGCTTTGGCTTGAGGTTGAAAGGCACTACTTACTGCAAATGGCGGCTTGGGTGCTTTGGTTTGAAGTTAAAAGGCACTACTGCAAATGCACTTACTTCCTGTTTGCACTGTATATTGATTTTAGATAAAACACTACACTTACGGCTGTGATTTTTGGCCATCTTACTCAGTCCCCCCTCTGCTGAGCAGGTGCAGAGAATTCTTCCCATCAATGAAAAATAAGTGTTATTAGTGTTTAAAAAATGTTGAGAATCTCTCTCCTGTCAATTACGCCCTGAAAGCCACACCTTTTCCGGTGGGATGGGGAAGGGTTATAAAACCCGGAAGTGTGCGTGTGGCTCAATCTCTGCATGATGGCGGAGGGAGAGGTCATGACTGTCTGAGCTGTGAATCACCTGAACACACTGAATGTCTGATGAACTGTGAGTTTGGTGTTTTGTGTGGTTTTATGGTGGTTTCACCCTGCATGAAATGGTATGAAGCTGCATTTGAATTTGGTGGCCTTGGACCCTGCTTGAAGTGGAATAAAACTGCACTGCATTTGGTGGCCTTGCACCCTGCTGAAAGTGGTATTTGTATTTGCACTTGTATTTGGTGGCCTTGCACCCTGCTCATAGTGGTAAGAAACTGCACTTGAATTTGGTGGTCTTGAACCCTGCTTGAAATGGTAGGAACAGGGATTTGAATTTGGTGGACTTGCACCATGCTTGAAATGGAATTTCAAGGAATAGTCATGAGTCAACTGCCAGCCCACCAGCCGCGAGTGAGCTGCCAGCAGATCAGGCTTGAGGGACTGAGCTGCCACCCCAAGAACCCATACCAGCACTCCAGAACGCCCCCCCCACTGGCCACCAATATTGGAATTGGTGGAGAGGTGGAATATTGCGTCGGGGGACCAGCCCTCCCGTGTGAACATGGGACCCAACGGGTCCCACTTAGTCTAGTAATCCTATGTTTCAAAAAGATATCCTCTCATCCTTCTAAACCCCAGAGTGTAAAAGCCCAGCCACTCCATTCTCTCAGCATATGACAGTCCGGCCATCCCGGGAATTAACCTGGTAAACCTTTGTAGACCAAAACTGCACACAATACTCCAGGTGTGGTCTCACCAGGGCCCTGTACAACTGCAGATCGACTTCTTTGCTCCTATACTCAACTGCTCTTGTTGTGAAGACCAATATGCCATTCGCTTTCTTCACTGCCTGCTGTACCTGCATGCTTACTTTTAGTCACTGATGAACAAGGACGCCCAGATCCCATTGTACTTCCGCTTTTCCCAACTTGACACCATTTCGATCAAAGATCTTATAGCAGAGCAAGATGACCGACTCCTACGCAAAACACGTAGTGCGGTCATAGGCAGATTCATGGGCGATTATAGGACCCATTTTAGCAACCCAGAATCCGCCATCTTGTTCCGCTATCTTGCTTCTAGCCAAAGATCGGATCTTTGCTTCCGCCTCCGCTCCCGTATATTCGCTTTGGTCTTTGACTTGGGCGGGGAGAGGGGGTGCGCGGCCCGAGGAGGTCTGAGGCCTTGGTGGGGTAAGGGGGGGACGTGGCCCGGGGCAGCGGGGAGAGGGGGTGCGCGGCCCGGGGCAGCAGGGAGGCCTGAGGCCTAGGCGGGGAGAGGGGGTGGGCGGCCCGGGGCAGCGGGGAGAGAGGAAGGGAGTAGTGCAAGTGGGGTAGTGGTGGCGCAGGAGGGTTAGGTTGGGCCGGGGAAGGGAGAGAGCAAAGATCTTATAGCGGAGCTCCGCTATAAGATCTTTGGGAGAGAGAGGTGGGGTAGGGGCCAGGGTGCCAAGTGTCCCTTGTCTAGTCTGAAATAAAGTTGATCATTGGATATAAAAATCAGAAGAAATATAATTGTGTGTTATATGATTATATACATCTATATCACATTCATGTATGTGTGTTCTTTCCAGCACAATCTAGTCAGTTGTGTGCTCATGGAATAAAACCATCCTTAAGTTAGACATCTTTTGTAAATCTTGCTCAAAACAAATTTAATTTTGTGAAATTCTTTAATTAAGTTTTGTAGAACAAATCCTTTTATTTTTATTAATATGTTTTTGTTCGTCTTTTATTATTTTTATTTCAATCTTTAAATGAACGTATTTAAAATACAAAAGAGTAAAAGAAGATTCAACAAAATCAGCATTTTTTTGCATTAAAATTAGCATTTCAACCTCACCTAGTTGTTGTCTCCAAGGCTGCTATAGAACTACAGATGGAATTGATTGAGCTCTCAGAAGATGACATTTTAAAGTCCTTATTTGATGCTGAAAGATCCGATTGAAATATGGAAAAATGCAATAGAATACCCACGTCTTCGGCAACATGCACGAAAAATGCTTTCTTGCTTTTCAACCACTTATTGCTGCGAATCTATGTTCTTCTATCTAACCCAAATCAAGACGCCCTTAAGGTCACAAATGATGGATACCCATCTAGAAGATCAGCTGAAACTGCGTACCTCACAATACACAATACAATTTATTTGTCATTTGGACCCCGTTGAGGTCCAAACAAAATGTCGTTTCAGCAGCCATACATTACAAAACGAAAAAGACCCAAGACACAACACAATTTACACAAACATCCATCACATCGCTGTGATGGAAGGCAAAAAAACGTATCTCTCCACTGCACTCCCCCCCGATGTCAGAGTCAAAGTCAAAGCCCCCGGCTGGCGATGGTGATTTTCCCGCGGCCATTAAAGCCGCGCCGGGTGATTCAAGGTCGCACACCGGGTCTTGTTGTTGGAGCCCCCGGCGTGCGCTCGCAAAGTCCCGCGGCCATTCCAAGCCGATGGTAAGTGTCCCCGCTCCAGGTGCTCTTCAACCCCGCAACTCGGGCGGTAGAAATCACTGTTGCGTAAGCCCCGAAAAGCAGTCTCCCACCAGGGATCCGCGGGCTCCCGGTGTTGCGGTCCGCCAGACCCGCAGTTGCAGCCTCCGAATCTCCGGGGGTCGGGTCGCAGCAGCGCTCCACCACAGCTCCACCCGCTCCGGACTCGGCCAGCCTCGTGACGGTGAGTAGGACCGCAGCTCCGCAACTGGAGCCCCAGGTCGTTCCTGTTGGAGGCCGCTCCACGTTGCCCAGCCCCAACGGCAATGGAGACCTGACAAGAAAAGGTCGGGTCTCCCGTGCAGGGGAAAGATTTTAAAGTTTCCCCCCCACCCCCCCACACACATTCCCCGACAAAAAAAATAATAAAAACTACATAAAAACGAGACAAAAATAATAAAAA
The DNA here is from genome assembly GCA_036785375.1 of Leucoraja ocellata. Lineage (NCBI taxonomy): Eukaryota > Metazoa > Chordata > Chondrichthyes > Rajiformes > Rajidae > Leucoraja > Leucoraja ocellata. The sequence goes on along the minus strand of JAWMAR010004165.1, from coordinate 16,403 downwards.
GACAGACGGACTGCAGACGCCACTGCTGATGAGAGTCGCGCCGCGCACCGCCCCTCCATGTTGCAACCAAATATTCAAATGCTTTCCCACAAAAAGCAGTCACAACAAAGACATTAAAAGGTTAGTTAACTTTAGAATTAACATTTTTTTTTTCATTTTCTTGAAGTTAGTACATATTAGTTAGATTTTTACAAAATAAAGTACATTTTGAACTATATCTAATTGAAGTTTCATGGATGCGGTCTGATTATATTACAGCTAACAATGCGGCATTCCAACATGAAAAGGTTCCCCACCCCTGGGCTAACATCTATAATTCCCTGTTTTCTCTCTCCCGCATTTCTTAAAAATTGGCATAACATTAGTTACCCTGCAATCCACAGTTACTGATCCTGACTCTATAGAACATTGGAAAATGATCACCAATGCATCCAAGATTTCTAGAGCCACTTCCTTAAATTCCCTGGGATGCAGACCATCAGGCCCTGGGGATTTATCAGCCTTCAGTGACATCAGTCTACCCAACACCATTTTCTGCCTAATGTGGATTTCCTTCAGTTCTTCTGTCACCCCAGATCCTCTGGCCACTCGTACATCAGGAAGATTGTTTGTGTCCTCCTTAGTGAAGACGGATCAAAAGTACCTGTTCAACTCATCTGGCATTTCCTTATTCCCCACAATAAATTCACCTTTTTCAGTCTTCAAGAGTCCAACTTTGGTCTTAATTAATGCTTTCCTCTTCACAAACATAAAGAAGGAACAGCAGATGCTGGTTTACAAAGAGAGACACAATCTCCTGGAGTAACTTGCATGTCTGGAGAGCATGGACAGGCAACATTCTAGGTCAGGAACCTTCTTCAGACTGCTTGGTGTGGGGGGTGGAGGAAGTTGGAAATGAGAGGTGGGAGTGGTTGCCTTAGATTCCCTTCCCTCTACAGATGCAGCCTGACCCACTGAGTTTCTCCACTGCTTTAGAGGGAATGGACATACGACGTTTTGAGTCAGGACGTTTTGAGTCAGACCAGGACCCAGGAAGGCGGCGCTGTCCTGTGCACGGCTGCCCAGCCAGCAGCTGTCTGTCTCTTCATCTTTATGTTTTATTTTAGTTAGTTAAGTGCTTTGTTTGGAGGCCTAGACTGTTTTTATGTGGGGGGGGGGGGAGGGGGAAACTACTTTTCAGGGTCCCTACCCGGTCGGAGAGAGGCAGCTTTGCTCCGAGCTGCAGCTTCGACCCGTCCTCGCGGCCTACCAGCGTTTCCTGTCGGGGACCGCCCAGAACCTCGGCTTCGGCGGCGGCACAGCGCTGGAGCGCTATCGTGGAGCGGGCGATGCCTTGCCTGGGTCGCCGCGCTGGAGCTCCTGTGAGCTGAGACCGCCGGGTAAAACATCACGGAGCTGCGGGACTGTGGAGCGGCCAGCTGCGGCGCTGAACTTTACACCGGGAGCCTGGGATCTCTAGATGAGATCGCCAGTTGTGGAACTCCATCCGGCGTGGCCTTGTTGGCTTCAGAAGCCGCGGCTTCCAGTGCGGAAGCAGCCGTTCCAGGGTTCCCATGCCGCTGGGAGGACTGTCTCGATGCTGGAGCAACATCACCCGGCGAGAACTGCCTGGAACATCGGGCCCTCATAGAGGCAACTGTGGAGGCCTCAATGGGCCCGACTATGGGTGAACTGGGGTTGGGGACTGGACATTATGCCTTCCCTCATGGTGGGAGCCATTGTGGGAGGATGTTCCATGTGTTTAAGACTCTCAGTGGTGTTATGTCTGTATTATTTTTTTGTGTGCTGCAAAATGGCAACAAGCATTTCACTTCACTACACCTGGGTGTGTGTGAATGTGACTAATAAAATACCTTTGATACCTTTGACCCTTCTTCAGGCCGAGTGGAGAGGGTGGGGAGAGGAAGCTGTAAAAGAGATGGGGGCTGGGCAAAGCCTGGTAAGTGATAGGTGCACACAAAATGCTAGAGTAACTCAGCGGGACAGGCAGCATCTCCAGAGAGAAGGAATGGGTGACGTTTCAGGTTGAGACCCTTCTTCAGACGTGATAGGTGGATATAGGTGAGGGAGACACAAGATACTGCAGATGGTGGAATCTTGCATAGAGCACAATTTAGTTAAATGCACAGAATCTCTTGCCCAGAGTGGGGGAATCGAGGACCAGAGGACATGGGTTCAAGGTGAAGGGGAAAAGATTTAAAAGGAAACTGAAGGGTAACTTTTTCACACAGAGGGTGGTGGGAGTATGGAACAAACTGCCAGAGGAGGTGGGTGAGGCTGGGACTAAACCAAGAAACAGTGAAGACAGTTACATGGATAGGACAAGTTTGGACGGATATGGACCAAACACAGGCAGGTGGGTCTAGTGTAGTTGGGACATGTTGGTCGGTGTGGGCATGTTGGGCCGAAGGGCCTGTTTCCACACTGTATCACTATGACTAACACAATGTGCTGTAGTAACTCGGCGGGTCAGGCAGTATCTGTGGAGAACATGGATAGGTGATATTTCAGAGTGCCGGTGTAACTCAGCAGGACAGGCAGCATCCGTGGAGAACATGGATAGGTGACATTCACAGAGTGTTTGAGTAACTCAGCGGGACAGGCAGCATCCCTGGAGACAAGGAATGGGTGACGTTTCGTGTTCACACTGAAGGTGGGTCTCGACCCTGGTAGGTGAAGGGGTGCTGGCCGGTGTGGACTCGTCGGTGCTCCAGCAAGTAGTCAAGGTGGGTGAAACCCTGGTCACACTCAGTACACACAAAGGGTCTCTCTCCGGTGTGTATCAGCTGGTGCTCCCGCAGCCCCCATGCTGTCTTGTCACAGTGGGAGCAGTTGCTCGCCGGCGTGGGTCCGCCGGTGCTGCCGCAACCCCCGTGAGCTGTCAAACTCCTCACCACAGTACGGGCAGTCGTAGGGCTGGTCACTGGTGTGCACGCGCTGGTGAGACGCGGCGTGAGAGGCAATGGCAATGCGCTCTCCACACACTGGGCTGGGGAAGGGACTGTCACCAGTGTGCACCCGCTGGTGGTACAGCAGATAGGTGGAGCAGGTGAAGCCCTTGCCACACTGGGCGCAGGTGTAGGGCCGCCTGCCGGTGTGGGTGCGCTGGTGCATCAGCAGGGTGCTGGACTGGGTGAAGCCCTTGCCACACTGGGCGCAGGTGTAAGGCCGCTCGCCAGTGTGGGTGCGCTGGTGCTGCAGCAAGTGACTGGAGCAGGTGAAGCCCTTGCCGCACTGGGTGCAGGTGTAGGGACGCTCACCAGTGTGGATGCGCTGGTGTACCAGCAGGGAGCTAGACTGGGTGAAGCCCTTGCCGCACTGGGCGCAGGTGTAGGGGCGCTCGCCGGTGTGGGTGCGCTGGTGCTTCATCAGGTGACTGGAGCTGGTGAAGCCCTTGCCGCACTGGGTGCAGGTGTAGGGGCGCTCACCGGTGTGGATGCGCTGGTGTTCCAGCAGGCTGCTGGAGCGGGTGAAGTCCTTGCCGCACTGGATGCAGGTGTAAGGCCGCTCCCCTGTGTGGGTGCGCTGGTGCTCCTGCAGGCTGCTAGTGCAGATGAAGCCCTTGCCGCAGTGGCTGCAGGTGTAGGAGTGCCCGCCGGTGTGGGTGCGCTGGTGCACCAGCAGGGTGCTGGAGCGGATGAAGCCTTTGCCGCACTGGGTGCAGGTGTAGCGGCATTCACCGGTGTGGGTGCGCCGGTGAACCAGCAGGTTGCCGGAGCGGCTGAAGCTCTTGCCGCAGTCGCTGCAGGTGTAGGGCCGCTCCCCGCTGTGCACGAGCCTGTGCATCTTCAGCTCTGGCGACGACTTGAAGCCTTTGCCACAGTCGGGGCAAGTGAAGGGCCGCTCACTGCTGTGCACCCGCCGGTGCTGCCGTAGCCCCGACAACTGGACAAAGCTCATGTCGCAGGTGGAGCAGCCATAGGGCTTCTTGCCGGAGTGCACCTGCTGGTGGAAGTTCAGGTATTGCACCGTTTTGAAGCTCTTGCCGCAGGTGGAGCAGGTGAAGGGCCTTTCGCTGGTGTGATCCTGTTTGTGCCGCAGTAGGCTGCTGGAGCTGGTGAAGCTCTTGCCGCACTCCGAGCAGTTGAAGGGGCGTTCTCCCGTATGCACCCGCCGATGGGTCTCCAGCTGGCTCGGGTACTGACAGGCCTTGCCACACACGTCACACTCATAACGCTTCTCCTTGCTGTGCCCCGTCATGTGTTCTTCAATTGAAGCTCAGCCTCTCGAAGCTCAGCCCGCACACCGATCGAAGCTCAGCCTCTCGAAGCTCAGCCTACACACCGAGCACATGGGGGGCTCACCTGCACCCTGGCCGCCCTCAATGGCCGCTCACGTCCCTGTCTCTCCGTCCACAGCAACAGCTCCTAAACCCTGCAGGAGGGGAATACAGAGGGTCAACAAGCTGGCAAACAGGACATTACTAGCACATATTGGGTGCGTTTATGGCGGAGGAAACCGTTATATAATTCTGTGCGGCACAGTGGCGCAGTGGTACAATTGCTGCCTCACTGCCAGAGACCCGGGCTCGATCCTGACTACGGGTGCTGTCTGTGCGGAGTTTGTCTGTGCGGAGTTTGTCCGTTCTCCCCTTGACCTACATGGGTTTTTATTCCGGGTGCTCAGGTTTCCTCCAACATTTCAAAGACGTTCAAGGTTGTAGACTAATCAGCCTCGCAAAATTGTTAAATTGCCCCTAATGTGAGGGATCGTGCTAGTGTACGGGGTGATCGCTGGTCGGCGCGGACTCTGCGGGCCGAAAGACCTGTTTTCATGCTGCATCTCTAAACGAAACTAAACCAAAGAAGGGTCTCAGCCCAAAATGTCACCCATTCATTCTCTCCACAGATGCTGCCTGACATGCTGAGTTACTCCAGCACTTTGTGTCTATCTTCACCACAGATGCTGCCTGACATGCTGAGTTACTCCAGCACTCTCTCTCTGTCTCTCTCTCTCTTTCTCTGTCTGTCTCTCCCTCTCTCTCTCTGTCCCTCTCTTGTCTCTCTCTCTCTGTGACTGTCTCTCTTTCTCCCTCTCTCTATCTCACTGTCCCTCTCTGTCTCCCTCTCTGTCTCTCTCACTGTCTCCCTCCCTCTGTCTCTCTCCGTCTCTATCTCTCTCTGTCTCTCTCCCTGTGTATGTCTGTCTCTCTATCTCTCTCTGTCCCTCCCTCTCTCTCGCCCACCCTCTCTCTGCATATGTCCCTCTCTGTGTCTCTCTCTCTGTCTCTCCCTATGTGTCTCTTTGTTTCTCTCTGTCTGTATCTCCTTCTCTCTCTCCATCTGTTTGTCTCTCCTCTTTCCCTCTCTCTCTCTGTCTCTGTCTCTCTCTTTGTCTTCCTGACTGTCTTTCCCCGTCTCTCTGTCTCTCTCTCCCACTCTGTCTCTCACTCTCTCAATGCCCCTCTCTCTCTCTTCTTTCTCCCTCTCTGCCATTGTATCTATCTATCTCTGTTTCTCTATCTCTCTCTGTTTCTCTCTGTCTCTCATTCCCCCTCTCTCTCTGTCTCTCCCTCTGTCTCCCTCTCTCTGTGTGCCTCTCTCTCTCTGTCTATCTCTGTCTCTCACTGTGTCTCTGTCTCTGTCTTCCACTGTGTCTCTTCTCTCCCATTCTATCTCTCTCTCTCTCTCTCTCTCTCTCTCTCTCTCTCTCTCTCTCTCTCACTGTCATTCCCTTTCTCTCCCTCTCTCTATCTCTCGCTATCTCAGTCTCTCCTCTCCGTATGTCTGTCGGTCTCTCTCCATCTGTCTCCCTCTATATTTCTCTCCCTCACCCTGCCTCTCTCTCTCCCTCTCACTATCTCTGTCTCTCACCCCCTCTATCTCTCTATGTCTCTCTCTGTCTATATCTGTCTCTCGCTCTGTGTCTCTCTCTGTCTCTCTCCTATTGTCCCTCCTTCTGTATCTTTCTATGTCTCTTTCTGTCTTCACTGATTCCCTCTCTCCATCCCTCTGTCTCATTCTCCGTTTCTCTCTCTCTGCCTGTCTCTCACTCTTTCTCCCTCTCTCTTTCTCTCTGTCTCTCTCGCCATTTCTCTGTCTCGCTCTCTCTTTTTCTCTCTTTCTGGTTCTCCATCTCTGTCTTCCTTTTTCTCTCTCTCTGCCTCTCTATCTCTCTCTATCTCTCTCTCTGTTTCTCTGTCTCTGTCCCTCTCTCTGACTCTCCCTGTCATTCTCCCTCTCTTTCTCCCTCTTCTCTTTCTCTCCCCCTCTCTCTGTCCCTCCCTCTGTCCCTCTCTCTCTCTGTCTTCATTTCTCCCTGTCTCTCTCTCTCTCTATCTTTCACTCACTCTGCCTCTCCCGGTCTCTCTGCCTCTCACTCACTTTCTCTCTGTCTCTCTGTCCCCCCCCTCTCTCTGTCTCTCACTCTCTCTCTCTCTGTCTCTCCCTCTGTGTGTGACTCTCTCACAAAGTATGCTTTCCTTGTTTTGTCAATTTTTTTGCATTTTAGGAGGAAGTGCACCTCTGTTTCAACCTCATCTGTCAAACAGTGGCCGCATATTCTGTTTTCTCTTGGTTGCCAGAATCTCTTCTGTCTTCCTTTTTCAACTGCCAAATAGTGGTCACTTAACATGTATTTGGTGAAGGTCTGGCTCTGCTTTATGTCTCTAACAGTTGAGAGATAGTCTGCCAATTTATAATCTCTTTTTAGGGCACGGGAACATTCTAATCTGCTTTGGCTTCTGGTTTCTTTATCCCAATGTTCCAAATGCGTTTCTTTACATTGTTTGATAATTTGGTTCACTCTAACTGGTGATTGGGGATCAGTATTGATCTGAGGCTGGTCAGGATTTAACTGGCTAGGGTTTAACTGAATAGAGGTAGTTAGTCTCAGTACCAACTGACACAGGGTACTCTTTTCTGGGCTCCCCTCTTGTGTTTGAAGGGCTTTAAACTGGAGGGTATCTGGGGAGCTGGATTTAAGGTGATTCCAAAAATGTAGTGCTCTTTTCTGGATATTTATTATCAGTGGGTATCTGCCTAGTTCCGCCCTACATGCGTTTGTTCGTGTTTTCCTTTGGATACGGAGGATGTTCCGACAAAATTCCGCATGCAGGGCCTCGGTTTTCAAACAAGAGGACATGACTTCAGATCATTTAAAAATAAATTGGATAGGCATATGGATGAGAAGGGAATGGAGGGTTATGGTATGAGTGCAGGCAGGTGGGACTAAGGGAAAAAAGTTGTTCGGCACAGACTTGTAGGGCCGAGATGGCCTGTTTCCGTGCTGTAATTGTTATATGGTTATATGGTTATATGGTTGTATGTTTTTCCCATTTACTATAACTATGGTGACTGTGCGGACCCCGTACTTCACTACCATAAAGCGCAATATGCTGGATTACACTGTCAAATATTTTAAGACAGATTTTAATTGGAATTTGGATGTTGTAGAATCTTCTTTTTATTGCATACAGAGTCCTTCGAGCTTTCTCTTTTAGTGCATTCACTGCCATATTGAAGCTCCCTGATGCTGAAACAGTTAGACCAAGGTAGGTATAGCTCATAGTGTGATCGATAACAATACCATGTAGAGTAAATTTGTATTTATCTTCCTGACATCTGAGTATTTTCTGAAAAATCATGATGTGGTTTTCTTTAGATTTACTGCCAGGGCCCAATGTTGGCAGTACTCATCAAGTAGGTCCAACTATTGCTGCAGTCCCTGTTCTGTGGTGGACAGCAGAACCAAGTCATCCGCATAAAACAGGGATTGTACCTCTCCGTGCAGAAGACAGAGGCCCGGCGCCGTGCTCTAGTCCAACTTTACTGCCAAATCGTTGATATACATTAAACAGTGTCGGGCTCAGATTGCAGCCTTGCCGGACGCCTCTTCTCTGGGCGAAGAGATCAGTGCGTTTGTCCCCATTTGTAATGCCACATTTATTATTCAGATACATTGATTTGATAAGGTCATATACCTTTCCTCCTATACCACAGCCGAGGTGTTTGTAATAGAGCCCTTCATGCCAAATAGAGTCAAATGCTTTCTCAAAGTCAATAAAACAGGCAAATATTTTCCCATTTTTTGCTTGGTGTACATGTTTTTGAATGCAAATGTGAAGGGTATAAATGTGGTCAGTGGTACAGTGTTTTGGGAGGAAGAGTCACTCTTTCCCCCTCTCTCTCTGTCTCTCTCCCTCTCTGTCTCTCCCTCAGCATCTCTCTCTCTCTCTCTCTCTCTCTCTCTCTCTCTGTCTGTCTCTGCCTCTCCTCTCTGCTCGTCTCTCTTTCTCTGTCCCTGCCTCTCTCTCTCTGTCCCTCAATATCTCTCTCTCTCTCTCTGTCTCTCTCTCGCTCCTTCTCACTCTCTCTGCCTGTCTCTCTCTCTATCTCTCTCTCTCTCTCTCTGTCTGTCTGTCTCTCTTTCTGTCTGTGTCTGTGTCTCTCTCTCTCTCTCTCTCTCTACCTCTCTCCCAGTCGCTCTCTTTCTCTCTCTCTCTCTGCTTCTCTCTACCTCTCTCCCAGTCGCTCTCTCTTTCTCTTCCTCTCTGCCTCTCTCCCTCTCTCTGTCTGTCTGTCTGTCTCTGTTCTCTATCAATTCCATTTCAATTAAAAAACTTTATTGGCATGATAAAAAATACATTGTTATATTGCCAAAGTATAAAACATGAAATACATATTTAAGATTCATGTATAAATACAAGTATAAAGTGCATGGATAGATGTCCCTGTCTGTCTGTCTGTCTGTCTGTCTGTCTGTCTGTCTGTCTGTCTGTCTGTCTCTCTCTCTCTCTCTCCTTCTCTATATCTCTGTTTCTCTCTCTATATATATATATCTTTCTCTCTCTCCTCTCTCTCTCTATCTCTCTCTGCATCTGTCTCTCTCTCTATGTCTCTCCCTCTCTGACCCTCTGTCTCTTTCTGTCTCTCCCTCTGTCTCTCTCTCTGCCTCTGTCTCTCTCCCTGTCCCTCCCTCTCTCCCTCTTTCTCTGTCTCTCTCTCCGTTTCTGCCCCTGTCTCTATCTCCCTCTCTCTGTCTCTCTCTCTCTCTCTATCTCTCTCTCTCTCTGTCTATGTCTCTCTCTCTATGTCTCTCTCCCCCTCTCTCTGTCTGTGTCTATGTCTCTCTCTCTCTCTCTGTCTATGTCTCTCTCTGTCTATGTCTCTCTCTCTCTCTCTGTCTGTCTCTCTCCGTCTCCCTGTCACTATCTCTCTCTCTCTCTCTGTCTCTCCCTCTCGCTGTCTCCTTCTTGCTGTCTCCCTCTCTCCGTCTCTGCCCCTGTCTCTATGTCCCTCTCTCTGTGTCTCCGTCTGTCTCTCTCCGTGTCTCTCTCTCTCTCTCTATGTCTCTCTCTCTCTCTCTCTCTCTCTCTATGTCTCGCTCTCTCCCTCTCCCCCTCTCCTTCTGTAGATCTCCCTCTCTCTGTCTCTCTCTGTCTATCTCTCTCTGTCTATCTCTCTCTCTGCCTCTCTCTCTCTGTCTCTCTCTCTCTCTGTCTCTCTCTCTCTGAGTCTGTCCGTCTCTGTCCCTCTATCTCTCTCTCTCTCTTGCTGTCCCTCTATATGTCTCTCTTTCTCCCTCTCTCTCTCTCCCTCTCTGTCTCTGTCTCTCTACCTCCCTTTCTGTCCCTCCGTCTCTCTGTCTCCCTCTCTCTGTCTGAGTCTGTCCCTCTCTGTCCCTCTATATGTCTCTCTTTCTCACACTCTCTCCCTGTCTGTCTCTGTCTCTCTCCCTCCCTCTCTCTGTCTCTCTCTCTGTCTCTCAATTCAATTCAATTTCAATTTAAAAACTTTATTGGCATGATAGAAAAAACATTGTTATATTGCCAAAGTATAAAACATGACATACATATTTAAGATGCATAAGTATAAATACAAATATACAGTGCATGGATAGATATGTCCCTGTAAATAAACTCGCAATAGGCCTATAGCCCTTTATTGATTGCTACACGTTCTTGCAGCTGTAAGCAGTACAACACAATAGCAAGTTTAGCAATTCATTATTAATTTCTTAGTGTCAGTTAATGTTACAGAAATAGGTTGAATGTTAGGTCTTTATTCTCTGGAGCGCAGAAGGTTAAGGGGGGACTTGATAGAGGTCTTTAAAATGATGAGAGGGATAGACAGAGTTGATGTGGACAAGCTTTTCCCATTGAGAATAGGGAAGATTCAAACAAGAGGACATGACTTCAGAATTAAGGGACAGAAGTTTAGGGGTAATATGAGGGGGAACTTCTTTACTCAGAGAGTGGCAGCGGTGTGGAATGAACTTCCAGTGGAAGTGGTGGAGGCAGGTTCATTGGTATCATTTAAAAATAAATTGGATAGGCATATGGATGAGAAGGGAATGGAGGGTTATGGTATGAGTGCAGGCAGGTGGGACTAAGGGGGAAAAAAAATTTGTTCGGCACGGACTTGTAGGGCCGAGATGGCCTGTTTCCGTGCTGTAATTGTTATATGGTTATATGGTTATATGTCAATTAGTGTGCGTACATATGTGCATGTTGGTCATTCACCGTCTCTCAGGTTGTGGCATGCTGTTACATATTGTGCACCAAGATGTGCCGTATTTCCTTCGACAAGGATTATTCTTAGTTTTGATGTATCATCTACTTTAAAATGAGGGGTTGCCACACTGAGTTTGTCTCTCTCTGTCTTTCTCTCTCTGTCTTTCTCTCTCTGTCTTTCTCTCTGTCTCTCTGTGTTTCTCTTTCTGACTCTCTTTATCTGTCTCTCTCTGTCCCTCTCTCTCTCTCTCCATATAAAAATTAACAATTACAGCACGGAAACAGGCCATCTCGGCCCTACAAGTCCGTGCCGAACAACTTTTTTTCCCTTAGTCCCACCTGCCTGCACTCATAGAAACATAGAAATTAGGTGCAGGAGCAGGCCATTCGGCCCTTCGAGCCTGCACCACCATTCAATATGATCATGGCTGATCATCCAACTCAGTATCCCGTACCTGCCTTCTCTCCATACCCCCTGATCCCCTTAGCCACAAGGGCCACAACTAACTCCCTCTTAAATATAGCCAATGAACTGGCCTCAACTACCCTCTGTGGCAGAGAGTTCCAGAGATTCACCACTCTCTGTGTGAAAAAAGTTCTTCTCATCTCGGTTTTAAAGGATTTCCCCCTTATCCTTAAGCTGTGACCCCTTGTCCTGGACTTCCCTAACATCGGGAACAATCTTCCTGCATCTAGCCTGTCCAACCCCTTAAGAATTTTGTAAGTTTCTATAAGATCCCCTCTCAATCTTCTAAATTCTAGAGAGTATAAACCAAGTCTATCCAGTCTTTCTTCATAAGACAGTCCTGACATCCCAGGAATCAGTCTGGTGAACCGTCTCTGCACTCCCTCTATGGCAATAATGTCCTTCCTCAGATTTGGAGACCAAAACTGTACGCAATACTCCAGGTGTGGTCTCACCAAGACCCTGTACAACTGCAGTAGAACCTCCCTGCTCCTATACTCAAATGAAAGCTAACATACCATTCACTTTCTTTACTGCCTGCTGCACCTGCATGCCTACCTTCAATGACTGGTGTACCATGACACCCAGGTCTCGCTGCATCTCCCCCTTTCCCAATCGGCCACCATTTAGATAATAGTCTGCTTTCCCGTTTTTGCCACCAAAATGGATAACCTCACATTTATCCACATTATACTGCATCTGCCAAACATTTGCCCACTCACCCAGCCTACCCAAGTCACCTTGCAGTCTCCTAGCATCCTCCTCACAGCTAACACTGCCCCCCAGCTTAGTGTCATCCGCAAACTTGGAGATATTGCCTTCAAATTCCCTCATCCAGATCATTAATATATATTGTAAATAGCTGGGGTCCCAGTACTGAGCCTTGGGGTACCCCACTAGTCACTGCCTGCCATTGTGAAAAGGACCCGTTTACTCCTACTCTTTGCTTCCTGTTTGCCAGCCAGTCCTCTATCCACATCAATACTGAACCCCCAATGCCTTGTGCTTTAAGTTTGTATACTAATCTCTTATGTGGGACCTTGTCGAAAGCCTTCTGGAAGTCCAGTTACACCACATCCACTGTTGGTCGGGGAGGGACTAGTGTTGATGGGGCATGTCGGTTGGGGTGGGACTAGCATAGATGGGGCATGTTGGACGGGGTGCGACTAGTGTAGATGGGGCATGTCGGTCGGGGTGGGACTAGCGTAGATGGGGCATGTCGGTCGGGGTGGGACTAGCGTAAATGGAGCATGTTGGTCGGGATAGGACTAGTGTAGATGGGGCATGTTGGTCGGGGTAGGACTTGTGTAGATGGGGCATGTTGGTCGGGGAGGGACTAGTGTAGATGGGACATGTTGGTCGGGGTGGGACTAGTGTAGATGGGGCATGTTGGTCGGGGTGGGACTAGTTCAGATGGGGCATGTTGGTAGGGGTGGGGCTAGTGTAGATGGGGCATGTAGGTCGGGGTGGGACAAGTGTAGATGGGGCATGTTGGTTGGGGTGGGCTTAATGTAGATGTGGCATGTGGGTCCAGGTGGGACTAGTGTAGATGGGGCATGTAGGTCGGGGTGGGACTAGTGTACATGGGGCATGCTGGTTGGGGTGGGACTACTGTAGTTGGGGCATGTTGGTCGGGGTGGGCCTAGTGTAGATGGGGCATGTGGGTGAGGGTGGGACTAGTGTAGATGGGGCATGTCGGACTGGGTGGGACTAGCGTAGATGGGGCATGTTGGTCGGGGTGGGACTAGTGTAGATGGGGCATGTTGGTCGGGGTGGGACTAGTGTAGATGGGGCAAGTAGGTCGGAGTGGGACTAGTGTAAATGTGGCATGTCGTTCGGGGTTGGACTAATGTAGATGGGGCATGTTGGTCGCGGTGGGTGTAGATGGGGCATGTTGGTCGGGGTGGGACTAGTGTAGATTGGGCATGTTGGTCGGGGTGGGACTACAGTAGATGGGGCATGTTGGTCGCGGTGGGACTATTGGAGACGGGGCATGTTGGTCGGGTGGGACTACTGTAGATGGGACATATTGTTCGGGGTGGGACTACTGTAGATGGGGCATGTTGGTCGGGGTGGGACTAGTGTAGCTGGGGCATGTTGGTCGGGGTGGGACCAGCATAGATGGGGCATGTTGGTCGGGGTGGGACTAGTGTAGATGGGGCATGTTGGTCGGGGTGGGACTAGTGTAGATGGGGCATGTTGGTCGGGAAGGACCTAGTGTAGATGGGGTATGTTGGTCGGGGTGGGTATAGTGCAGATGGGGCATGTCGGTCGGGGTGGGACTAGTGTAGATGGGGCCTGTTGGTCGGGGAGGGACTAGTGTTGATGGGGCATGTCGGTTGGGGTGGGACTAGCATAGATGGGGCATGTTGGACGGGGTGCGACTAGTGTAGATGGGGCATGTCGGTCGGGGTGGGACTAGCGTAGATGGGGCATGTCGGTCGGGGTGGGACTAGCGTAAATGGAGCATGTTGGTCGGGATAGGACTAGTGTAGATGGGGCATGTTGGTCGGGGTAGGACTTGTGTAGATGGGGCATGTTGGTCGGGGAGGGACTAGTGTAGATGGGACATGTTGGTCGGGGTGGGACTAGTGTAGATGGGGCATGTTGGTCGGGGTGGGACTAGTTCAGATGGGGCATGTTGGTAGGGGTGGGGCTAGTGTAGATGGGGCATGTAGGTCGGGGTGGGACAAGTGTAGATGGGGCATGTTGGTTGGGGTGGGCTTAATGTAGATGTGGCATGTGGGTCCAGGTGGGACTAGTGTAGATGGGGCATGTAGGTCGGGGTGGGACTAGTGTACATGGGGCATGCTGGTTGGGGTGGGACTACTGTAGTTGGGGCATGTTGGTCGGGGTGGGCCTAGTGTAGATGGGGCATGTGGGTGAGGGTGGGACTAGTGTAGATGGGGCATGTCGGACTGGGTGGGACTAGCGTAGATGGGGCATGTTGGTCGGGGTGGGACTAGTGTAGATGGGGCATGTTGGTCGGGGTGGGACTAGTGTAGATGGGGCATGTAGGTCGGAGTGGGACTAGTGTAAATGTGGCATGTCGTTCGGGGTTGGACTAATGTAGATGGGGCATGTCTGTCGGGGTGGGACCAGTGTAGATGGGGCATGTTGGTCCGGGTGGGACTACTGTAGATGGGGCATGTTGGTCGGGGTGGGACTATTGTAGATGGGGTATGTTGGTCGGGTGGGACTACTGTAGATGGGGCTTGTTGGTTGGGGTGGGACTAGTGTAGATGGGGCATTTTGGACGGGTGGGACTAGTGTACTTGGGGCATGTGGGTCAGGGTGGGACTAGTGTAGATGGGGCATGTTGGTCGGGGTGGGACTAGTGTAGATGGGGCATGTTGGTCGGGGCGGGACAAGTGTAGATGGGGCATGTTGGTCGGGGTGAGCCTAATGTAGATGTGGCATGTGGGTCCGGGTGGGACTAGTGTAGATGGGGCATGTTGGTCGGGGTGGGGCTAGTGTAGATGGGGCATGCTGGTTGGGGTGGGACTACTGTAGATGGGGCATGTTGGTCGTGGTGGGCCTAGTGTAGATGGGGAATGTGGGTGAGGGTGGGACTAGTGTAGATGGGGCATGTCGGACGGGGTGGGACTAGCGTAGATGGGGCATGTAGGTCGGAGTGGGACTAGTGTAGATGGGGCATGTTGGTCGGGGTGGACTAGTGTAGATGGGGCATGTTAGTCGGGGTGGGACTAGTGTAGAGGGGGCATGTTCGTTGGGGTGGGTCTAGTGTAGATGGGGCATGTTGGTCGGGGTGGGACTAGTGTAGATGGGGCATGTTGGTCGGGTTGTGACTAGTGTAGATGGGGCATGTTGATCGGGGTGGGACGTGTAGATGGGGCATGTTGGTTCGTGGTGGGACTAGTGTAGATGGGGCATGTCGGTCGGGGTGGGACTAGCGTAAATGGGGCATGTTGGTCGGGGTAGGACTAGTGTGGATGGGGCATGTTGGTCGGGGCGACACTAGTGTAGATGGGGCATGTTGGTCGGGGTGGGACTAGTGCAGATTGGGCATGTTGGTCGGGGTGGGACTACTGTAGATGGGCATGTTGGTCGCGGTGGGTGTAGATGGGGCATGTTGGTCGGGGTGGGACTAGTGTAGATTGGGCATGTTGGTCGGGGTGGGACTACAGTAGATGGGGCATGTTGGTCGCGGTGGGGCTATTGGAGGTGGGGCATGTTGGTCGGGTGGGACTACTGTAGATGGGGCATGTTGGTCGGGGTGGGACTAGTGTAGATAGGGCATGTTGGTCGGGGTGGGACTAGTGTAGATGGGGCATGTTGGTCGGGGTGGGACTAGTGTAGATTGGGCATGTTGGACGGGGTGCGACTAGTGTAGATGGGGCATGTCGGTCGGGGTGGGACTAGCGTAAATGGAGCATGTTTGTCGTGATAGGACTAGTGTAGATGGGGCATGTTGGTCGGGGTAGGACTTGTGTAGATGGGGCATGTTGGTCGGGGAGGGACTAGTGTAGATGGGACATGTTGCTCGGGGTGGGACTAGTGTAGATGGGGCATGTTGGTCGGGGTGGGACGAGTGTAGATGGGGCATGTTGGTCGGGGTGGGACTAGTGTAGATACTGCATGTTGATCGGGGTGGGACTAGTGTAGATGGGGCATGTTGGTCGGGGTGGGCCTAGTGTAAATGGGGCATGTTGGTCGGGGTGGGAATAGTGTAGATGGGGCATGTTGGTCGGGGTGGGACTAGTGGAGATGGGGCATGTTGATCGGGGTGGGACTAGTGTAGATGGGGCATCTTGGTCGGGGTGGGACTAGTGTAGATGGGGCATGTCGTTCGGGTTGGATTAATGTAGATGGGGCATGTCGGTCGGGGTGGGCCTAGTGTAGATGGGGCATGTTGGTCGGGGAGGGAATAGTGTAGATGGGGCATGTTGGTCGGGGTAGGACTAGTGTAGATGGGGCATGTTGGTCGGGGTGACACTAGTGTAGATGGGGCATGTTGGTCGGGGTGGGACTAGTGTAGATTGGGCATGTTGGTCGGGGTGGGACTACTGTAGATGGGCATGTTGGTCGCGGTGGGTGTAGATGGGGCATGTTGGTCGGGGTGGGACTAGTGTAGATTGGGCATGTTGGTCGGGGTGGGACTACAGTAGATGGGGCATGTTGGTCGCGGTGGGACTATTGGAGATGGGGCATGTTGGTCGGGTGGGACTACTGTAGATGGGACATATTGTTCGGGGTGGGACTACTGTAGATGGGGCATGTTGGTCGGGGTGGGACCAGTGTAGCTGGGGCATGTTGGTCGGGGTGGGACCAGCGTAGATGGGGCATGTTGGTCGGGGTGGGACTAGTGTAGATGGGGCATGTTGGTCGGGGTGGGACTAGTGTAGATGGGGCATGTTGGTCGGGAAGGACCTAGTGTAGATGGGGTATGTTGGTCGGGGTGGGTATAGTGCAGATGGGGCATGTCGGTCGGGGTGGGACTAGTGTAGATGGGGCCTGTTGGTC
>JAWMAR010004164.1:22500-58764 GCA_036785375.1 Leucoraja ocellata | reverse complement strand
GAATGGAGCAGCTGGGTTTGTACACTCTGTGGAGTTTAGAAGGATGAGAGGGTTTCTCATTGAAACATATAAGATTGTTAAGGGTTTGGACACACTAGAGGCAGGAAACATGTTCCCGATGTTGGGGGAGTCCAGAACCAGGGGGCACAGTTTAAGAATAAGGAGTAAGCCATTTAGGAAACACTTTTTCTCACAGAGAGTGGTGAGTCTGTGGAATTCTCTGCCTCAGAGGGCGGTGGAGGCCGGTTCTCTGGATGCTTTCAAGAGAGAGCTAGATAGGGCTCTTAAAAATAGCGGAGTCAGGGGATATGGGGAGAAGGCAGGAACGGGGGTACTGATTGGGGATGATCAGCCATGATCACATTGAATGGCGGTGCTGGCTCGGAAGGGCCGAATGGCCTACTCCTGCACCTATTGTCTATTTTCTATGTCACCCGCACTAATCAACAATCTATCTATCTCTGCCTTAAAAATATCCGCTGACTTGTCCTCCTCAGCAGCCTCCAGTGGCAAAGAATTCCACAGATTCACCACCCTCTCAGTTAGATAAATCAATATTCAAACTGCTGGGTTGTAAACTACCCAAGTGAAATACGAGCCGAAAGCGCGATAACTTTAGGATTGAGTTCTCATGCCCACTTTGCACGTTCCCAGCATGGATGTTGCCTTCTGTTGTTTGTACCATCTTGTTATTGCCGATTCTGGGATGATCTGAGAAAAGTCTCGACCGGAACGTCACCCGTTCCTGCTCTCCGTGGTTGCTGCCCGTCCCGCTGAGTTACTCCAGCTTTTTGTGTCTGTCTAACCAGCTGTGGAACGCAACAGCAACACCGACAGGAACTACCAAAGGCGACATGGCAATCTCTCCCTCCCTTGGGAAGATGCTGTTATGAAAATTACTTTCAGCAAATTTGTTTCCTCCCAGCAGTAGTTAATGAGTGGCAGTGAACACAATAAGAGGCAGGGCTGTTAGTGATACATCGGGCCAGATGCTCTTGTTTATCTCCAAAGCTGAGGACAGATCTCGCTGCCGTCTCCCTGTGAGCGTTTGACAATTTAATGCAAAAAATGACAGGGCAATGAGCGATTAGTACAAGCGCATTTAGTGCCTGTGTCAAACATGATGCCAAGTTACAGTGATGTCATCTGCCTCACACCATCCATAACACAAAGGGTGGTGGGTGTACGGAACAAGCTGCCACAGGGCTGGGACTAGCCCAACGTTGAAGGAACAGTTAGACGGGTACATGGATAGGACAGCTTTGGAGGGATAGGTGGGACTAGTGTAGCTGGGACAGGTAGACAAAAATGCTGGAGGAAACTCAGCGGGTGCAGCAGCACCGATGGAGCGAAGGAAATAGGCAACGTTTCGGGCCGAAACCCTTCTTCAGACTGATGTGTGGGGGGGGGGGGGGGGGAGAGAAAGAGAAAGGAAGAGGAGGAGCCCAAGGGCTGAGGGAGAGCTGAGAAGGGGAGGAGACAGCAAGGGCTACCGGAAATTGGGAGAAGTCAATGTTTATGCTGGCTAGGGTGCAGACTGCCCAAGCGGAATATGATGGTGCTGCTCCTCCAGTTGCCAGGTATGGGCCGTGGGCAGTGGCCGAAGGCCTGTTTCCACGCGGTATTGCATCTTTATCCCTCTCTTCCCTGCACTTGCTGTAACATTCCTCTCTCTGCCTAGGAAGGCCAGGGGGCATCAGTTTGTTGGGTATTAAATGAAGCTGGCCACATGTAACGGTCGTGGGAGAATCGCACAGATTCACCACCCCTCTGACTAAAGAATAGTATACGGCCGATCGCTGGTCGGCATGGACTCGATGGGCTGAAGGGCCTGTTTCCACATTGTTTCAAATATAACAATTCTTTGCGCGTTTTTTTTTTTTGTTTGCTGATTGTAAGAACACAAAATTCTTCGAACAGATGGGTTATTCAATGTAACAAGCGGCAGAAAAGCTGTCGCCATCTATTTATCTCTTTTGAAGAAAACAACAAACGTTATTTTTCAGCGAAGCAATCAAAATATTGCGGCCTTTCCAACAAGATGGTGTACAAAACCATCCCATGGGAAATGTCCATCTCTTCTGTGGACCAGTGTATGTCCTGTTCATAGAGTCCCCAAGGCCCAGGCTCCAGTGCTTCTACGCAGCGGCGGTGGAAGCATCTTGTCCAGGAACATTACCATCTGGTTTGGGAATTGCTCTGCCAATGGACAAGAAGGCTCTGCAGAGAGTAGTGCGTTCGGCCGAACGCACTATGGGAACTTTCACTCACCCCCCCCCCCGCAGGAACTATACAACAGGAGGTGCAACTCCAGAGCAAACAAAATCATGGGAGACCCCTTCCACCCCTGCAACGGATTGTTCCAGCTGCTACGGTTAGGCAAACGCCTCCGTTGCCATGCGGTGAGAACGGAGAGGTTGAGAAGGAGTTTCTTCCCAGAGGCAATTCGGACTGTAAACGCCTATCTCACCAGGGACTAACTCTACTGAACGTTTTTCCTTCCATTATTTATTATGTAAAAGATATGTGTGTTATGATTGTGTTTATAATTTGTTTGGTTGTTTTGTTGTTTGTCTTTGCACAAAAGTCCGCGAGCATTGCCACTTTCATTTCTCGTATGTGTATGTGACAAATAAACTTGACTTGACTTGACTTGACTTGACTTGACTCAACTTGTCCACTATCACAAGGAGAACCTGCAAACTCCGTACAGACAGCACCCGCAGTCAAGATCGAACCCGGGTCTCTGGCACTGCAAGGATAACAGTGGGATGAATGGGTTAGCATATGATGAGCGTTTGAAGCGCTGGGCCTGTACTCGCTGGAGTTTAGAAGGTTGAGGGGGGAAGACCTCATTGAAACGTACAGAATAATGAAAGCATCGATAGAGTGGATGTGGAGAAGATGTTCCACTGGTGGGAGAGTCTAGGACCAGAGGTCACAGCCTCAGAATTAAAGGGCGCTCTTTTCGAAAGGAGGTGAGGAGGAACTTCTTTAGTCAGAGGGTGGTGAATCTGTGGAACTCATTGCCACAGACGGCTGTGGAGGCCAAGTCAGTGGATATTTTTTAAGGCAGGATAGATAGATTCTTGATGAGAATGGGTGTCGAGGGTTATGGGAGAAGGCAGCAAAAAGGGATCAGCCATGATTAAATGGTGGAGTGACTCGATGGGCTGAATGGCCCAAAACATCACCCATTCCTTTTCTCCAGAGATGCTGTCTGTCCCGCTGAGTTACTCCAGCATTTGTGTCTGTCTACTGTGCAGTTCCCTTCCTGCATGAGTTATACACAAGTCTTTCTCTCTCCGCCTTCAGTTACTATTCAATGCAAATCACTCCATTATTGGGAGGCACGGTGGCCCAGCGGTAGAGTTGCAGCCTCACAGCGCAGAGACCCGGGTTCCATCCTGACTACGGGTGCTGTCTGTACGGAGTTTGTACGTTCTCCCCGTGACCTGCGTGGGTTTTCTCCGGGTGCTCCAGGTTTCCTCCCGCACTCCAAGACGACAGTTTAGTGGCTTGGTAAAAATTGCACAAATGTAAAATTGTCCCCAGTTGAGGCAGGGTTGTGTATCAGTGCTAGGGGAATCGCTGGTCGGCACGGACTCGGTGGGCCGAAGGGCCTGTTTCCTCGTTGTCTCTGAAACTAAAAACTATTGCGAGTACTTCAATGTTTGCAATTTATTCTGTGGATTCATGGAGCAAATCAACTTCACGTACACCTCTAATAGGCAAGCACTTTGATGTGAGCTCTCTGATAATTAATAATTTGTTAATTCGTGAGCAGCTCCAGTTCCTGAGCAGTCAGGCCTGTGGGATTTTCATCAAAGGACTCTTTGCTTTCTAAGTGTGCACAAGATATGTACATATATAAGCATATGCATACATGTGGGCATGCACATATTTACACCATCAACCCAATTTTTGAAGTGAAATAATTTTAAAACATTGAATGAAATAATGCAAATAATATGTCAGAATTTTTGTTGTGAAGATTTTCATCTTTAAAATCATTTAAAATTAGAATGTGTCTGTACACATGCAAATGTCAGTGCCAAGACTTTCCCTTTCTGTATGTAAATATTATTCAATGCAAATCACTCCATTATTGGGGTGGCAGGTGGTGCCTCACAGCACCAGAGACCCAGGTTCGATCCTGTCTACGGGTGCTGTCTGTATGGAGTTTGCACGTTCTCCCCGTGGACCTGCGTGGTTTTCTCTGGGTGCCCCGGTTTCCTCCCACACTCCAAAGACGTACAGGTTTGATGAAGGGGTCTCGACCCGAAACGGCACCCATACATTTCTCTGCCTGTCCCGCTGAGTTACTCCAGCTTTTTGTGTCTATCTATCAGTTCTCCGATCCATGCCTTGCGATGTCAATCTGATATTTATTTTAGTTTAGTTTAGTTTAGAGATACAGCGCGGAAACAGGTCTTTGGCCCACCGAGTCCACGGACCAGCGATCACCCCTTACACGCACACTATTCTACACCCCGGGACAATTTACAACTTTTACCGAATTAACCTACAAACCTGCACGTCTTTGGAGTGTGGGAGGAAACCGGAGCACCCGGAGAAAACCCACACTGTCCGAGGCAGAAAGTACAGACTCCGTACAGACAGCAGCCGTTCAAACCCGGTTCTCTGGCGCTGTGAGGCAGCAACTCTACCGCTGCGCCACCAACTTACTGATAACTAATAAGCCGATACTATTGCTTAAGGTGAGCTTCAAACGTGGTGAAAATCTGATGACTTTGAGACTCGTTGTCACTCAATGGTGTGTTATTAAATGGCGTTGATTAATTTTGTGAAGTAATGTTATAAAAGCGTTCAGTTGCTACCGTGTGACTGATCAGCGCTACATGTATGAGCAATCACTTTGTCATTTACTGGTGGCCTGAAGTTCAATTCATGAACTGCATTCCTTTCCACTCATTCAACCACAACTTACTATTTAGCAACATCGCCAAACTCAGACCCTCTCTCACACCTCCTGCTGTTGAAAGACTCATCCATGCCTTCATCTCCTCCCGACTTGACTACTGCAACTCACTTCTCCTTGGCATCAGCTCCACCTACATCAACCGACTCCAACTGGTCCAGAACGCAGCCGCCCGACTCATCACCCACACCAAATCCTGGCATCACATCACTCCAGTCCTCAAACAAGTTCACTGGCTTCCCATCTCCCACCGGATCACCTACAAAATCCTGGTCCTCACCTACAAAGCCCTCCACCATCTGCCCCCCCCCCCCCATATCTCACTGACCTCCTCTCCCCCTACCAACCCTCATGGTCCCTCAGATCCACATCAGCCGGTCTCCTCTCCATCCACAAGTCCAACCTCGGCAGTTTAGGGGACAGAGCCTTCTCCAGGGCAGCTCCCAGGCTCTGGAACTCCCTCCCCCAACTGATCCGCAATTCCGTGTCCCTCACCATCTTCCAGTCCCACCTCAAGACCCATCTCTTCACCTCTGCCTATCCTTAGCCCCACGTCCCCCTCCCTTTTCATCTGTGCATTA
Source organism: Leucoraja ocellata (assembly GCA_036785375.1). Lineage (NCBI taxonomy): Eukaryota > Metazoa > Chordata > Chondrichthyes > Rajiformes > Rajidae > Leucoraja > Leucoraja ocellata. The sequence goes on along the minus strand of JAWMAR010004164.1, from coordinate 53,241 downwards.
ATTGCCTCATATTGTGTTTTGTATTGAATTCTGTCTTTACTTTGTGTACTAGTCATGTCTCTACTATTTATTCCATTCCCCTCACACATTTTTCCTCTACCTGCTAAATTTTTGTAAGGTGTCCTTGAGACTCTTGAAAGGCGCCCATAAATTAAATTTATTATTATTATTATTACTATTAAAAACACCCATATTGATCAAACTAAGGAAATTGAAGAATGGCTTCATTTACCTATTTATTAATATTCCAATATCTCGAGGGGGGGTGGACAAACTGGGAGCTGGCGTGAATAATGTGTACACTTTGTGACTTTGTCCTTTATGTAACGACTATTCGCATACCTTGGGCAGGCAAGCAAAGGATTTCATTGTGATTTGTCATCAGTTCATTCATTCTAGAGGAGGAAACGTTAGTCTCGAAGCTGGGGACTCTCATCAGACTTACCTGTCAGAAGACACGCTGGAGGCAGGAAACATGTTCCTGATGTTGGGGGAGTCCAGAACCAGGGGCCACACAGTTTAAGAATATGGAGTCAGACATTTAAAACGGAGATGAGGAAACACTTTTTCTCACAGAGAGTGGTGTCTGTGGAATTCTCAGCCTCACAGAGGGCGGTGGAGGCCGGTTCTCTGGATGCTTTCAAGAGAGAGCTAGATATGGCTCTTAAAAATAGGGGGAGAAGGCAGGAACGGGGTACTGATTGGGGATGATCAGCCATGATCACATTGAATGGCGGTGCTGGCTCGAAGGGCCGAATGGCCTACTCCTGCACCTATTGTCTATTGTCTATTGTAAGGGGGAGAAGGCAGGAGAATGGGGTTGAGAGTAGATCAGCCATGATTGAATGGCGGAGTAGACTTGATGGGCCGAATGGCCTAATTCCGCTCGGGTCACCTACAAAACATGGACTCACCTCCCTCGTCCTTGCAGCTCTGCTGAATCTTCCTCCTGCACACGTAGCCCAGGGCAGCCAGCAACGCCAGCAGGCAGATGGACAGGCCGACAGTCAGCCACAAGGCCACGGCTGGGAACCTCAGGTGCTGCCCTGTGGTGGAGAGAGGCAGAGAACAGGTGTGTCACACCGCTGGGCAGATTCACAGGAGCACAATAGATCACAACCTGAAGAAGTCTCGACCCGAAAACGTCACCCATTCCTTCTCTCCAGAGACTCTCAGAGTAACTCCGGCATTCTGTGTCTATCTTCGGTGTAAACCAGCATCAGAAGTCCCTAATGTTTAAGAAAGAACTGCAGATGCTGGTAAAATCGAAGGTAGACACAAAATGCTGGAGTAACTCAGCGGGACAGGCAGCGTCTCTGGAGAGAAGGATTTGGTGATGTTTTGGGTTGAGACCCTTCTTCAGACTGACTGTAAAAGGCTTCAAATTTCTTTAGTCGGAGGGCGGTGAATCTGTGGAATTCTTTACCACAGAAGGCCTTGGAGGCCACAAGTCAGTGGATATTTTTTAAGGCAGAGATAGATAGATTCTTGATTAGTGCGGGTGTCAGGGGTTATGGGGAGAAGACAGGATCGGACCGGGGTCTCTGGCGCTGTGAGGCAGCAACTCTACCGCTGTGCCGCCCTATAGGTTAGCCTGAGCTGTCATTGTTAGCGCTGACAGACATCTCTGTCTGTGGGTTGGCACGGTGTGAGTTCATGAGCCAGACAGGGACGGGGGGAGACTGTGTTCAGCGTGGAGTTCCTGGTCGGATCGGAGCACGGTGCAAGCAGCAGACATTTCACTGAGCTCACGGCTGCTCCCTAAGATGGAGTCTTGGTAGTCCACCCACTCTCCTGCACAACACACACCTCCCTCGACCAGTGTGCGGGGATCGCTGGCCGGCACGGGCTCGGTGGGCCGAAGGGCCTGTTTCTGCGCTGTGTCTCACACAGAGAGTGGTGAATCTCTGGAACTCTCTGCCACAGAGGGTAGTTGAGGCCACAGTTCATTGGCTATATTTAAGAGGGAGTTAGATGTGGCCCTTGTGGCTAAGGGGATCAGGGGGTATGGAGAGAAGGCAGGTACGGGATACTGAGTTGGATGATCAGCCATGATCATATTGAATGGCAAATGGTGCAGGCTCGAAGGGCCGAATGGCCTCTACTCCTGCACCTAATTTCTATGTTTCTATGTTTCTATGTCTCAAACCTAAACTAAACCATCTGCAGTGTGCAGTGATCGCTGGTCGAGAGCAATGTGAAAACCACACACTCCAATAACAATGAAGGGCAATCTATATCTCAACAGATCCATCCGGTTTCAATCAGAAATTGACAATAAATACATTTATTATTGATTATTTAACTAGGTCGCTGAATGATTTTGTTGCACAAAGTAACCGCTTTATATTACACATCAGGATTGATTTGGTTGGGACACAAATCTATTCACGGGACACTCAAGCCACATTTGTCCTCGGAGCTCGATTGTTCAATTAAAGGCAACGTGGAGCCGGTGTTTACTGCACCACAGACTCTCATCCGCAAGAAATTGGATAGGAATTTATTGCAACAACCACACCAACTGTTAAAATGTGGATTAGGAATATGATGGACATAGCACGCCTTGAAGAAATGAGACTCCGACTAATAGATAAATATGACCAATTCTTAAGGAGTTGGTCTCCTTTCATCGACTTTTTGGAATCATGTGATGCAGCGGTACCGTAAGGATTGCTGATTTCAGTTCATGACGCGGATAGATCTACATCTCCGAATACAGATGTGAAAAATTCTCTTTTAAGGGGCCTTCTCTTCTATTTCTACTTTCCACTTTCTCTCTTCCTTTTTTTATTTTTTATATATATACACACTTCACGTTTTTCTACTCTCTACCGTCTATTTTTCCACTTTTTCCCCTTTCTATTGTTTTCTTTTTCTTGTTTTGCTTACTTCCTTCTGATTACATAAAACTAGAGGTTGTACATAGAATGGATTACGGTATTACATAGTTGGCACCTAAAATTAGGTTCCACTGTACTGTTTTGTGCTGTATTAACTTCTAATAAAATAAGCAATAAATAAATAAATAGATAAATAGATAAATAAATAAATAAATAAATAAATAAATAGATGAATAGATAAATAAATGCACAAAGCACTAAACAGAGGGAAAAAAAAAAAGAAAAAAAAAGGGGGATTCATTGCAACAGAACGCCAGAGAACCAAGATGGACACAAAACGCTGGAGTAACTCAGCGGGACGGGCAGCGTCTCTGGAGCGAAGGAATGGGTGACGTTTCGGGTCGAGACCCTTCTTCAGAAGAGAACCACGGTTCAATGATAGAAACAATAGGCAGCGGTGGAGTTGCTGCCTCACTGCGCCAGGTTCGATCCTGACCACGGGTGCTGCTGTCTGTGCGGAGTTTGTACGTTCTCCCCGTGGCCAAGCGAGTTTTCTCCGGGTGCTCCAAGCTTCCTCCCACACTCCAAAGGCGGGTGGGTTTGTAGGTTGATTGGCTTGTGTACATTGTCCCCTAGTGTGTGTGTGGGACATAGACCCAGAGTAGGAGGTGATCGATGGCTGGCGTGAACATGTTGGGACTGTTTCCCACACGACAACACAAGTCTAAACTGAACAAAACTACTCAAAAATGACAGAAATGAGTAAAGAAAGCTCAATTGTTGAATCAGTCAGATATCTTTATCGGGAAACCTTGCAGCAAATCACCACGGCAACAGAAAACGGAATAAAAGTATTCATAGAAACATAGAAAATAGGTGCAGGAGGAGGCCATTTGGCCCTTTGAACCAGCCCTGCCATTCATTGTGATCATGGCTGATCGTCCCCAATCAATAACCCGTCCTCCCCATATCCCTTGACTCCACTAGCCCCTAGAGCTCTATCTAACTCTCTCTTAAATCCATCCAGTGACTTGGCCTCCACTGCCCTCTGTGGCAGGGAATTCCACAAATTCACAACTCTCTGGGTGAAAATGTTTTTTCTCACCTCAGTCTTAAATGACCTCCCCTTTATTCTAAGACTGTGTGCGTGGCCCCTGGTTCTGGACTCGCCCAACATTGGGAACATTTTTCCTGCGTCTAGCTTGTCCAGTCCTTTTATAATTTTATATGTTTCTATAAGATTCCCCCTCATCCTTCTAAACTCCAGTGAATACAAGCCTGGTCTTTTCAATCTTTCTTCATATGACAGTCCCGCCATCCCAGGGATCAATCTGGTGAACCTACGCTGCACTGCCTCAATCACAAGGATGTCCTTCCTCAAATTAGGAGACCAAAACTGGACACAGAAACCAATGAAGCTTTTTATAAAACTAATGCAAGGCGATGAAAGGTTCAGTCATGCTCCTCAATTGGAAAAGGTAAACATTCAGTAGAAGGCCACGGATGGAGACCGATTGTACAGAGAATCTTCGCCTGCATCCACTGGAGATGCAACACCTGTCCTTACATCTCCTCTTCTCCTCATTCTATGGCTATCAGTTATGACTTTATGAATTCCGTGGGGACAGCACCTGAGTTCAGGATCAAACCCAGGTCCGTGGCGCTGTGAGGCAGCAACTCTACCACTGCGCTACCATGAGATGTTTTACACACTATGTGTAGGAGGAGCAAACTTCTTCACTGATCCCAGCGTGGAATTGCCATTAGATGGGTCAATGCCCCTTTAAGAACGTGTCACTGTGCAAACAAGCTAATTAAATGAAATTAAAGACAAGAAATGATTCGATCGCTCATCGAACGGGAAATAAATTAATTTCAACGGCCGGGAACCAAAATTATTCATATCTGAAACACCAGATAAAACATTTATTAGCGCCGCAGATATTGAACCTGTAAATGTCTGGAATGAACAGAATCCGTCTCTGCTTTGTGACTCCCGATAATTAACTTGCGTTGCCATGGTTACGGCAAAAAATCTGAAGGCTTGTAAATCAACGTTTAACGGCACGGGCACGCAGTAAATAACTCTCCCCCACAGAAACGGCGACATAATCTGGCATTCTGGTTATTTTGAGAAATGGGTTTGATTGAGAAGGCCGCCTTCTATGTTGACCTTGTAGAGGTGAGTCCGTCTCATGTGTAAACTCTGCTAACACCCAATCGCTGATATACTCTTTCACCTATTTCTGGAGTTAACTGTGGGCGGCACGGTGGCGCAGCGATAGAGTTGCTGCCTCACAGCGCCAGAGACCCGTATTCGATCCTGACCACGGGCGCTGTCTGTACAGAGTTTGCACGCTCTCCCCGTGACAGCGTGGGTTTTCTCCGGGAGCTCCGGTTTCCCCCACACTCCAATGACGTGCAGGTTCATCGGCTCCTGTAAAGTTGTAAATAGTCCCATAGTGCTGGCGTAGAGGTAGTTCGGTGGTCAGTGCAGACTCAGTGGGCCGTAGACTCCAAGTCTAAAATCTGCCATTCAATCATGGCTGATCTATCTCTCCCTCTCAACCCCATTCTCCTGCCTTCTCCCCATAACCCCTGACACCCGTACTAATCAAATATCTAAGTGTTTAAGAAGGAACTGCAGATGCTGGAAAATCGAAGGTACACAAAAAAGCTGGAGAAACTCAGCAGGTGCAGCAGCATCTATGGAGCAAAGGAAATAGGCAACGTTTCGGGTCGAAACCCGAAGGGTTTCGGGCCGAAACGTTGCCTATTTCCAGAAGGTTTTCGGGCCCGAAACGTTGCCTATTTCCAGAAGGATTTCGGGCCCGAAACGTTGCCTATTTCCAGAAGGTTTTCGGGCCCGAAACGTTGCCTATTTCCAGAAGGGTTTCGGGCCCAAAACGTTGCCTATTTCCATCGCTCCATAGATGCTGCTGCATCCGCTGAGTTTCTCCAGCTTTTTTGTGTACCTACTAATAAAATATCATTCAATCTCCGCCTTAAAAATACCCAATGACTTGGACCCCACAGCTGTCTGCGGCATTGAAACCCACAGATTCACCACCCTCTGGCTGAAGAAATTCCTCCTCATTTCCAAGTATATCCCGAAAAATACCCATTGACTTGGCCTCCACTGTGATGAACAGTCTTGAACAGACCAGAGATGCATCTCAGTTAGTTTGTATCAGAGATCTGCTGCAATTAGTTCATGCATTCTGATCATGCAGAATCTTCCCACCGCAGAACACACACAAGTAATTAAAAAAATGTTACGAATTCGTAAAAATTTATTCATACGAGATGCAAGGAGTCTAAGCGGTTTGAGTTATAGTTTTACCCCATTCTTGGGAAACATTAATGTTTCCCTGTTTTCTTGTTTATGAAAGCGTTGTTAATGCTCTGGTGGGTTTTATTGGGATTTTTCAGCTGCTTCCATTTAGATTTTAATGTTTCACAGACCATTGACAAACTATAAAAGTAACGAAAAACAAATAAATCATTAATAACCCAATATTATGCCACAATCACAGAATATTAGGTTTCAGCATTAGAACAGGTCATTAATATTATGAGGGTTGGATACCGTGACCCAAATTGAACCGATTTATATTCTAGGAGAGAATTCGGGCAATTTTACCAATCCAAGCAGACTACCCTGAATGGTCTAACTCACGAAAGAAACTGTGTTATATTCAAAACTAAATGTAGTGTAGTTTAAAGGAAAGATTCTAGAGGAGCAAGGCAGATCGCTCCAATGGACTGATGTGTAGTACGGATCGGAGCGCAACGGAACGTCACTTCCGCCATTTTAGGAATAAGAACCCCATCTCTGTTATGCCCAAAGATCTTTGGTTTAGAGCTACACCATGGAAACGGGCTCTTTGGTCCTCCGAGCCCATCGGTCACCCGTTCACACTAGTTCTATGTTATCCCAATTTTTTAATCCATTCCCTGCACACGAGAGGCAATTTAGAGAGGTCGATGGACTTACAAACCCCGCACGTCTTTGGGGATTTGAAAGGAAACCGGAGTACCCAGAGGAAACCCACACAGTCAAGTCAAGTCAAGTCAAGTCAAGTTTATTTGTCACATACACATACGAGATGTGCAGTGAAATGAAAGTGGCAATGCTCGCGGACTTTTGTGCAAAAGACAAACAACAAAACAACCAAACAAATTATAAACACAATCATAACACACAGGGAGAACGTGCAAACTCCACTCAGTCAGCACCTGTTTGACAAAAATTGTCCCCAGTGTGTGTGTGTGTGTGTGTGTGTGTGTGTAGGGTAGTGTTGATGTGCAGGGATCGCTGGTCAACGCAGACCCACTGGGCAGAAGGGCCTGTTTCCGCACTGTACATCTAGAATTTCTATCTGTATATCTAGTAATTCGTAACTGTCACTGTATAGAAACATAGACAATAGGTGCAGGAGTAGAGGCCATTCGGCCCTTCGAGCCTGCACCGCCATTCAATATGATCATGGCTGATCATCCAACTCAGTATCCCATCCCTGCCTTCTCTCCATACCCCCTGATCCCCTTAGCCACAAGGGCCACATCTAACTCCTTCTTAAATATGGCCAATGAACCGTGTGGCCTCAACTACCTTCTGTGGCAGAGAATTCCACAGATTCACCACTCTCTGTGTGAAAAATGTTTTTCTCATCTCGGTCCTAAAAGACTTCCCTCTTATCTTTGAACTGTGACCCCTAGTTCTGGACTTCCCCAACATCGGGAACAATCTTCCTGCATCTAGCTTGTCCAACCCCTTAAGAATTTTGTACGTTTCTATAAGATCCCCCCTCAATCTTCTAAATTCTAGCGTGTACAAGCCGAGTCCATCCAGTCTTTCTTCATATGAAAGTCCTGCCATCCCAGGAATCAGTCTGGTGAACCTTCTCCGTACTCCCTCTATGGCAAGAATGTCTTTCCTCAGTTTAGGAGACCAGAACTGTACGCAGTATGTCATGTTGTTACTTGTTGCTCAATTTCAATTTCAATTTTATTTTTAATATGTTTTATTATTTATTTATTATTTATTTTTTTCTTTCTTTTTTTGAATGATTTTTATTTTTATTTTTTAATGATACTGCCTGTAAGGGAAATTCATTTCGTTGTCTCAAATTGAGACAATGACAATAAATTTGAATACAATACAATACAATACAATTGTGGGCGGAGCACCAAGGCAAATTCCTTGTATGTGAATACTTGGCCAATAAACTTACTTACTTACTAAACTAAATAAACAAATTCCCTTCATAAATGATTCTCTTCATACACACTGCGCCTTGTAGAACAAGAAGAACAAAGTCCCCTTAGTTTTGCAGTGTTGAATAAGGTCAACCAGCTGGTACATTAAGAGAGCAGCGAGTGAGTGGGGACCTTCAGCATAAGATTCAGTGTCATCCAGAAAAAGGCACCAATTGAAATTATTCCAATGAGTTGTTGTGCGGGAGCTGGGAGAATTAGCGGATGATATGCAGCAGAACCAACACTGTCAACTGCAGTAATGACTTCCATTAGGCTGCTGTGTGAAGCTCATCACAAACAAAAACAATTGGCATGTTTCTTAAACCGTTCATGCTTTACTGTTCTTCATCAGTGAAATGTGGGAGTTTCTGGCACCGATTGGTGTCATTACTAGAACCCATCAAAATGGGGATAATTGGGCAAATTCCCCATCAATCCAGCCTGCCCTGCACACTACTGTAAATATATACAATGATCTTGGCCTCATGCAAACATCCTCTATTCTCCACATTTATGAAGATATTATTTTTGCTCCTTCTTCTTCTTGCGTGTGGCGTGCACAGCCTAAAGTTGTAGGACAACTTGTTCTATTTGATTGTGCACACCAGGTTGATTGCATTCGTTGAAACAGGGCGGACCACGTGAAGGTTGCAATCTCCCACCATTTTTGCTCCTGTATCACCTCCATTCTCTCAGCATATGACATAGTCCACGTGCCAGAGACTGCACGCTGGTCCTACTCATTTATCTCCAGCCTGGGTAAATCTTCAATCCAGTTACATAATAAAAATATTCTATCAACGACAGCGTGCTCATTTAGTTTAGTGAATCGTAAATTTACTTTCGAGGCATACAACATGGAAACAGGCCCTTCAGCCCAACTTGCCCATGCCGTCCAAGATGTCCCATCTACACTAGTCCCACCTGCCTGCATTTGGCCCATCTCCCTCTAAACCTTACCGAAAGGAGACAGGGGTCGAGACCCTTCTTCAGACCCCTCAATCTATCCAATGTACTTCAGCTGACGATGGTTCCTTTGATGATCACATAGACAATATGTGTAGGCCATTCGGCCCCGAGCAAGCACCGCCATTCAATGTGATCGTGGCTGATCATCCCCAATCAGTACCCCGTTCCTGCCTTCTCCCCATATCCCCTGACTCCGCTATCTTTAAGAGCCCTATCTAGCTCTCTCTTGAAAATATCCAGAGAACCGGCCTCCACCGCCCTCTGAGGCAGAGAATTCCACAGACTCACAACTCTCTGTGAGAAAAAGTGTTTCCTCGTCTCCATTCTAAATGGCTAACCCCTTATTCTTAAACTGTGGCCGTGTCTGAAGAAGGGTTTCGGCCCAAAACGTTGCCTATTTCCTTCGCTCCGTAGATGCTGCTGCACCCGCTGAGTTTCTCCAGCATTTATGTGTACCTTCTTAAACTGTGTGGCCCCTGGTTCTGGACTCCCCCAACATCGGGAACATGTTTCCTGCCTCTAGCATGTCCAAACCCTTGACAATCTTATATGTTTCAATAAGACCCCCTCATTCTTCTCAACTGCAGAGTGTACAAGCCCAGCCGCTCCATTCTCTCAGCATATGACATAGTCTATGTGCCAGAGACTGCACACTGGGTCCTACTCATTCATCTCCTGGGTAAATCTTCAATCCAGTTGCATAATAAAAGTATTCTATAAATGACAGCATGCTCATAAAGCAGTGACAAGATCCATAATATCAAGTGGTTAATGATTGCAAGGAATTCATCAAATACTGATGGAATAATCCCTATTCCTTCAAACCAATTGAGGAGATGGGATTGTTGGCTGAGATTATGAATCCCATTTTGTAAACCATGCTTGAGGATCACTTGACTGCCTAATATTAGCATTTCTACTTAGCTTCATTTATTTAATAGCTTCCAAAAATATACACTGCAGGAATGTATTTGCAGGGCACTTTATTGAATGCAAAGAGAAAATCTTGCATGAGGTTTTAGTTGGTTTCATCGGGTATTTTTAAAGCAGAGAATGACGGGTTGGGGCGGCATGGTAGTGCAGCGGTAGAGTTGCTGCCTCACAGCGCCAGAGACCCCGGGTTTGATCGACGGAGTTTGTAGCTCCTCCTCATCACCCGCGTGCGTTTTCTCCGAGATCTTAGGTTTCCTCCCACAGTCCAAAGCCGCACAGCTCCAGAGACTAATTTGAGGAAGGACATCCTTGTGATTGAGGCAGTGCAGCGTAGGTTCACCAGATTGATCCCTGGGATGGCGGGACTGTCATTATGAGGAAAGATTGAAAAGACTGGGCGTGTATTCACTGGAGTTTTAGAAGGATGAGGGGGGGATCTTATAGAAACATGTAAAATTACAAAAGGACTGGACAAGCTAGATGCAGGAAAATTGTTCCCAATGTTGCGAGTCCAGAATCAGGGGCCACACACAGTCTTAGAATAAAGGGGAGGTCATTTAAGACTGAGGTGAGAAAAAACTTTTTCACCCAGAGTTGTGTATTTGTGGAATTCCCTGCCACAGAGGGCAGTGGAGGCCAAGTCACTGGATGGATTTAAGAGAGAGTTAGATAGAGCTCTAGGGGCTAGTGGAGTCAAGGGATATGGGGAGAAGGGTTATTGATAGGGGACGATCAGCCATGATCGCAATGAATGGCGGCACTGACTCGAAGGGCCGAATGGCCTCCTCCTGCACCTATTTTCTATGTTTCGATGACAGTGACTGTAACTCGATTGTCGAGCAGGGTTAACAAAGTGATAAAGGACTTGATGTTTGGAAGGACTTTGTTTCACACAATGAATGTTCTAATTGATTTGTGGGGACGTGGATGTCAGTGTGAGGAGCGATATCTGTGACTGATCGCTTGGCCACTAACATCACTGGCTCACTCCCATTCAATTCTTTCTGCGCTGAGCAAAAACAGAATGATAACTCCTCTCCTCATGTTGAAGTGTACAAGTGGAGCAGCGATAACATGTGGCCAAAGATAGGCACAAAAAAGCTGGAGTAACTCAGCGGGACAGGCAGCGTCTGTGGAGAGAAGGAAACTTCACCCATTTCCTTCTCTCTAGAGATGCTGCCTGTCCCGCTGAGTTAATGCCCCTGTCCCACTTAGGAAACCTGAACGGAAACCTCTGGAGACTTTGCGCCCCACCCAAGGTTTCCGTGCGGTTCCCGGAGGTTGCAGGTAGTGGAAGCAGGTAGGGAGACTGACAAAAACCTCCGGGAACCGCACGGAAACCTTGGGTGGGGGCGCAAAGTCTCCAGAGGTTTCCGTTCAGGTTTCCTAAGTGGGACAGGGGGCATTACTCCAGAATTGTGTGTCTATCTTCGGTGCAAAGCAGCATCTGCAGTTCCTTCCTGCACAATAAAAATGAGGCCATTCGGCCTTCTGAAGAAACTATCCCTGGAGAAACTATCCAGGGTTGCCAGGCTCTCTAACTCCACATAGACTCTACGACCTTTTTAAAAAAAAAAATCTGCGTGCATTCCCCATAGAATGTGCCTATAATGGATGCAACTGAGCTTAGAGATCTAGCACAGAAGCAGGCCCTTCAGCCCGCATCAAGGATAAGTATCTCCCCAACATACTGCATGGGAGTGTTTAAGAAGGAACTGCAGATGCTGGAAAATCGAAGGTACATAGCACGGATTCAAACAATTACCGCCACCTTAATAATTTAGTAATCGCCATTTGACAAGGCCTCATGTAGCCACTTAGATCCCTTGATAAATGATTACTGTTAAATTATTAAGTGATCAAAGGTTACTGGGGTGTTTCAGAAAGAATTGCAGATGCTGGAAAAATCGAAGGTAGACAAAAATGCTGGAGGAACTCAGCGGGTGCAGCAGCATCTATGGAGCGAAGGGAATAGGCAACGTTTCAGGCCGAAATCCTGAAGGAAATAGGTAACGTTTCGGGTCGAAACCCTTCCGGGTTTCGGCCCGAAACGTTGCCTATTTCCCTCGCTCCATAGATGCTGCTGCACCCGCTGAGTTTCTCCAGCATTCACACTAGTTCTGTCCTACACTCACCTTGGTCAGATTCAGATTCAGATTCAGATTCAATTTTAATTGTCATTGTCAGTGTACAGTACAGAGACAACGAAATGCATTGGTGCCATTTATGTTATGTTGTGTCGTGGACTTTCTGTGTTTGGGCTTTTTTTTTTTTTTTTTAAATTCAATTTCAATTTTATTTTTTAAATGTTTTATTATTTATTTATTTTTGTGTGATTTTTTTTTGTGATTTTTTTTATGATACTGCCTGTAAGGGAAATTCATTTCGTTGTCTCAAATTTGAATACAATACAATACAATACTACACATACCAGGGACAATCTTACCGAGGCCAGTCGACCTACAAACCTCCGCACGTCTTTGTGATGTGGGAGAAAACTGGAGCGCCCGAGGAAACCCGCAGGGTCAGATTCAGATTTAGATTCAATCTTTATTATCATTGTGCAGTGTACAGTACAGAGTCAACGGAATGCAGTTAGCATCTCACCCAGAAGAGCATCTCACCCAAAAGTGCTGGAGAAACTCAGCGGGTGCAGCAGCATCTATGGAGCAAAGGAAATAGGCGACGTTTCGGGCCGAAATCCTTCTTCAGACATGGGAGCCTATGCACAGGAATTGTGTTTCAAACCCCCCAGTCTATGTGGAGTTATGCAGTCTGGCAACGGAACAGTCCAGGGATAGTTCCTTCAGAAGACCGAATGGCCTCATTTTATTGTGTGGGAAGGAACTGCAGATGCTGGTTTACACCGAAGATAGACACAAAATGCTTGAGTAACTCAGCGGGACAGGCAGCGTCTCTGGAGAGAAGGAATGGGTGACGTTTTGGGACGTGTCTCGACCCGAAACGTCACCGATATTCCTCCTCTCAAGAGACGCTGCCTGCCCCGCTGAGTTACTCAAGCATTTTGTGTCTATCGTTTCCAATCGAGACCTTTCTTTCCAATCTGAAACGTCACCCATCCATGTTCTCAAGAGACGCTGCCTGTCCCGCTGAGTTGCTCCAGCATTATCTGTGCCTCCCTTTGGTGGAAAGCAGCATCTGCAGCTCCTTCCCACAGAACATGCAGACAATTCCAGGGGAGGGCTGTGATTAGCATCGGTCTCTTCAGCAGTTAGTGAAGGCTACCGCTGGGAATGTGAGATGAGTCAGGGAGGAGCCAGGTCTCCAGTGTAATGCTAATTTAACTGAGAAGTCGATGTAATTACACGGCCCAGCGATGTCTTACCGGCAAAGAATGAATCTTGCTTTTGCTGGCTTCCTTAAGGGCCTGTCCCACTTGCGTGTCCTTGGCACGCAAATTACGCAACCTCGTGGTTGCGTTGAGCCGCCGCGATGGTCGGGCGCGATTACATGCGTACGCACAGCCGTCTGGAGCGCGTGACGTCATTTGAAGATCGACACAAAATGCTGGAGTAACTCAACGGGATGATAGATCAGACATGATTGAATGGCAGAGTGGACTTGATGGGCCGAATGGCCTAAATCTGCTCCCAACATCCCATGACGTATAATGAAAGAATGGGTCGACTGGGAAATTGGAAGGATGAGAGGGGATCTTACAGAAACATATCAAATTCTTAAGGGATTGGACAGGCTTGATGCAGGAAAAATGTTCCCGATGTTGGGGGAGTCCAGAACCAGGGGTCACACAGTTTAAGAATTAGGACTGAGAAGTGGAAAAGGAAACATAGAAACATAGAAAATAGGTGCAGGTGTAGAGGCCATTCGGCCCTTCGAGACAGCACCGCCATTCAATATGATCTTGGCTGATCATCCAACTCAGTACCCCGTTCCTGCTTTCTCCCCATATCTCTTGATTCCGTTACCCCTAAGAGCTAAATCTAACTCTCTCTTGAAAACATCCAGTGAATTGGCTTCCACCGCCTTCTGTGGCAGAGAATTCCACAGATTGGCAACTCTCTGGGTGAAAACGTTTTTTCCCCATCTCAGTCCTAAATGGCCTGCCCCTTATTCTTAAACTGTGTGGTCCCTGGTTCTGGACTCCCCCAACATGGGGAACATGTTTCCTGCATTCTAGCCTGCCCAATCCTTTAAGAATCTTATATGTTTCTATCCTCTCATCCTTCTAAGTTCCAGCGAATATAACAAGCCCAGTCTACCCTTTCTTTGTCAATGTTCCTTCTCCCTCAATAACACAACCAGGGCTACTAACGGCCGTTACTAAGCAACCTAAAACACCATCTAAATTAGACGTACTCTCATAACTGGGTAGGTCAGAGATTTATTACTTGGATTTAGCAGTGACAGTATCATCAGAAAGATGTGTCACGCTTCAGTCACTGGTGATTACATCAAATGATAGCGTGGTGAACCTGGAGTATTGTGTGCAGTTTTGGCCCCTTAATTTGAGGAAGGACATTCTTGCTATTGAGGGAGCCCAGCGTAGGTTTACAAGGTTAATTCCCGGGATGGCGGGACTGACATACGCTAAGAGAATGGAGCGGCTGGGCTTGTATACTCTGGAATTTCGAAGGATGAGAGGGCATCTCATTGAAACATATAAGATTATTAAAGGTTTGGAAACGCTAGAGGCAGGAAACATGTTCCCGATGTTGGGGGAGTCCAGAACCGGGGGCCACAGTTTAAGAATAAGGGGTCAGCCATTTAGAACGGAGACGAGGAAACACTTTTTCACCCAGAGAGTTGCGAGTCTGTGGAATTCTCTGCCTCAGAGGGCAGTGGAGGCCAATTCTCTGGATACTTTCAAGAGAGAGCTAGATAGGGTTCTTAAAGATAGCGGAGTCAGGGGATATGGGTAGAAGGCAGGAACGGGGTACTGATTGGGGATGATCAGCCATGATCACATTGAATGGCGGTGCTGGCTCGAAGGGCCGAATGGCCTACTCCTGCACCTATTGTCTATTGTCTATTTGTCTATCTATCTATAGCTCTATATATCTCTCTCTCTATCTCTCTATCTATCTATCTCTCTATCTGTCTATCTATCTATCCCTCTATCTATATATATATATCTATCTCCTCTCTCTCTCTCTCCTATCTATCTATCTATCTATCTATCTATCTATCTATCTATCTATCTATCTATCTGTCTATCTGTCTATCTGTCTATCTATCCATCTCTCTCTATCTATCTATCTATCTATCTCTCTATCTATCTATCTATCTGTCTATCTCTCTATATACATCTATCTATATATCTATCTCCTCTCTCTTCCCTCCCTCCATATCTATATTTCTCTCCCCCTCCCTCCCACACAATCCTTCCCTACCCCTCCCCCTCTTCCCCTCCCCCTCTTCCCCTCCCCCTCTTCCCCTCCCTCTCTCTCTCCCCCTTTTCTCACATGCCCATCAAATCCCTTTGCGTTTAGTACTGAGATACTGAACGTAGTTGAAAGGCGTGAAACCTACTTACGTGCCAGCGAGCGTTAGTCCGTGGACTAATATCCTGGGGAGAAGGCAGTTTAAGATCTGGCAGATGTCCAGCTCCCAGCTTGGACGAGCTGGGCTTGAAATCAAGACATCTATATGTTCTTTCTCATTCCTTTAAAAGCCCATCATAATTTAAAAGCACCCCTTCATTTTGAATTATGTACATTTGACACTCATAAAACATGTCATAACTAAATCACACAAATGAGATTGCTCCTACATGCAACACATATTAATTCATCTTAAAATAATAAATCTTTACTCAACCATTTCACTCGGGAGAATATTCCCAGACTTGAGTGAACTTGTGCAAAAGTTTGGGTTAGTTTTTTAGTTTAGAGATACAGCTCGGAAACAGGCCCTTCGGCCCACCGAGTCTCTGCCGACCAGCAGCACTAACACTATCCTACACACACTAGGGACTATTTACAAATTTACCAAGCCACAAGCCTGTATGTCTTTGGAGTGTGGGAGGAAACCGGAGCTCCCAGAGGTAACACACGTGGTTATGGGGAGAACATGCAAACTCCACACAGGCAGCACCTGAGGTCAGGATTGAACCGTGGTCTCTGGCGCTGTGAGGCAACAACTCTATCGCTGAGCCACCGTGCCACCAATTGGCTTGCTATTGTCACATGTACCGTGACACAGTGAAAAGGTTTGCCTGCCGCCTGTCAAATCACCCACACGGGTACAATGATCCCAAGTACAGGAGTCCGGAGCAGCCCGGTTTAAAATATTTGCAGGTCAGATGGGGAAATAACGAGGTCAGGACTGAACCCAAGGCCCCGGAGCTGGGAGGCAGCAGCACTAACTGATGCACCACCAAGCTACCAGCTGAAATAATGAAAGGAAGTGAGAACAATATTCAGTCTTCCTGAGACCTTCAACTGTTCAGGCAGCAGAGAAATACAGTGTGGGAAGGAACTGCAGATGCTGGTTATACACCGAGGAACCCCAATCCTTTCCACTCATCCCTTTAATCTCATGTATCTTGTTGGATGATCAGTTTCCCTCCTGGGATAAATAAAGTTCTATTGTGTCATGTACATAGCACACGTACACACACACGCACACCCACGCAGTTGTACACACACACGTATAGACACACGCATACACGCAGTCGTACAAACACGTACACACACGTATAGACACGCACACATACACAGTCGTACACACACGTACACACACGTAGACACACGCACATACACGCAGTCGTACACACACACATACACACACACGCACACCCACGCAGTCGTACACACACATACACACACGCACACCCACGCAGTTGTACACACACGCACACGTATAGACACACGCACATACACACAGTCGTACACACACGTACACACATGTATGGACACGCACATACACACAGTCGTACACACACATACACACACGCACGCACACACACGCAGTCGTACACACACGCACATACACACACAAGTACAGACACACGCACATACACGCAGTCGTACACACACACACACACACACACACACACACACACACACACACACACACAGCTGAGCATCTCTGACCTCCCCTCGTGTTATTTTTAGATTTCCAGCCTCTGCGTTGCCTTCCCCTACAAAGTACTTCAGCAAAAATAACTGGAGTGAAGGAAGATAAAGGTGAAATACGTCAATTTTCTGTCAGGACTTGCGGGCAGCTTTGACCGGATCACACTAGCCTATTTTTAGTCTTTGTCTATTGACCTCTGATGTCGGTTCTGGGTCGACACAGCAGGAGTGGATTGAGAAAAGGTGAAGTTTGTCACTTTTTGCAGAATACTCTGATAAATCACAGTTTAGCGCTGGTTTGCCAAGTTAAGAGAATTTAGAATTATATCTCTACTAAGATATAGCAAAGCCGAAAGTGGGACTGGATCCCACTTAATCCTCTAACACAGCTTCAATAACCAGGGCCACTGTGCTTCCACCGTATGGTATAGCAGTCGGCAGACAAAGATTTTTCACTCTATGTTGACCAAGGCAGAGCCCATTGCTTGAAAGATAGGCTGTCTGAGGCTGCAGATTAATCTAGCACAGCACTGGCTGCAATGAACTATGCCTCAGAAGGCAGTGGAGGCCAATTCTCTGGATGCTTTCAAGAGAGAGCTAGATAGAGCTCTTAAAGATTGTATTGTGTACAGTTTTGGTTTCCTAATTTGAGGAAGGACATCCTTGTGATTGAGGCAGTGCAGCGTAGGTTCACCAGATTGATCCCTGGGATGGCGGGACAGTCATATGAGGAAAGATTGAAAAGACTGGGCATGTATTCACTGGAGTTTAGAAGGATGAGGGGGGGATCTTATAGAAACATATAAATTTATAAAAGGACTGGACAAGCTAGATGCAGGAAAAATGGTCCCAATGGTGGGCGAGTCCAGAACCAGGGGCCACACACAGTCTTAGAATAAAGGGGAGGTCATTTAAGCCTGAGGTGAGAAAAAAAAATTTCACCCAGAGAGTTGTGAATTTATGGAATTCCCTGCCACAGAGGGCAGTGGAGGCCAAATCACTGGATGGGTTTAAGAGAGAGTTAGATAGAGCTCTAGGGGCTAGTGGAGTCAAGGGATATGGGGAGAAGGCAGGCACGGGTTATTGATTGGGGACGATCAGCCATGATCACAATGAATGGCGGTGGTGGCTCGAAGGGCCGAATGGCCTCCTTCTGCACCTATTTTCTATGTTTCTAAAGATAGCGGAGTCAGGGGATATGGGGAGAAGGCAGGAACGGGGTACTGATTGTGGATGATCAGCCGTGATCACAGTGGATGGCAGTGCTGGCTCGAAGGGCCGAATGGCCTCCTCCTGCACCTATTTTCTATTGTATATTGTACTCAAACAACCCTTCCCTGAAAGGAAGGCAGACACAAAAAGCTGGAGTAACTCAGCGGGACAGGCAGCATCTCTGCGGAGTAGGAAGGGGTGACGTTTCGGGTCGAGACCCTTCTCTCCAGGGATGCTGCCTGTCCCGCTGAGTTACTCCAGCATTTTTGTGCGCCTATCTTCGGTGTAAACCAGCATCTGCAGTTCCTTCCTAACACCATTCTTCTCTAGAGAGGGTGGGTTAAGAAACGCCAATAAACTCTGACCCTCTCGATGATACGAACATGAACGTCAAAAAACACACAGTGGCAGGACAAAGCCTTCCTTCCAATGTGACAGGTTGCCCAGTAGTTTTACCCACAATATGAAATCCATCAGTAATCCCCGCTGATCACAAGGAACAATGCCACATCTCAAGGCAAACAAAAAAATCATTGACAGCTTGAAAAGTGAATGCACAAAAGCTGCACCGACTCTCGGCGATAAATATCCATTAGCTCCCCTCAGTCAGTCCGCCATAGCCCAGCCTGTGAATGTGGAGCAGAGGTACACACAGCCAACCATGTCATTGAAGGTAGGCATGCAGGTGCAGCAGGCAGTGAAGAAAGCGAATGGTATGTTAGCTTTCATTGCGAAAGGATTTGAGTCTAGGAGCAGGGAGGTTCTACTGCAGTTGTACAGTGTCTTGGTGAGACCACACCTGGAGTATTGTGTACAGTTTTGGTCTCCAAATCTGAGGAAGGACATTATTGCCATAGAGGGAGTGCAGAGAAGGTTCACCAGACTGATTCCTGGGATGTCAGGACTGTCTTATGAAGAACTGGATAGACTTGGTTTATACTCTCTAGAATTTAGGAGATTGAGAGGGGATCTTATAGAAACTTATAGGAACTGCAAATCTTATCTTATAGGATCTTATAAAAACTTACAAAATTCTTAAGGGGGTTGGACAGGCTAGATGCAGGAAGATTGTTCCCGATGTTGGGGAAGTCCAGGACAAGGGGTCACAGCTTAAGGATAAAGGGGGAAATCCTTTAAAACCGAGATGAGAAGAACTTTTTTCACACAGAGAGTGGTGAATCTCTGGAACTCTCTGCCACAGAAGGTAGTTGAGGCCAGTTCATTGGCTATATTTAAGAGGGAGTTAGATGTGGCCCTTGTGGCTAAGGGGATCAGGGGGTATGGAGAGAAGGCAGGTACAGGATACTGAGTTGGATGATCAGCCATGATCATATTGAATGGCGAATGGTGCAGGCTCAAAGGGCCGAATGGCCTCTACTCCTGCACCTATTGTCTATGTTTCTATGTTTCTATCTCTGGGTGCCCGCTCTACCACCCACCACATGGAGCTGTGTCAGGGCCTGGCAGACATTGACCCCAACAGAGACAACAGCCTGGCTGCTCAACTTGAGCTTGAGATCGAATTATCCCTTTGGTTTGTGTTTCATTCCCATTCACCTGGACCAAGCCAACTAGCCGTCACACCAGATTGTCCACCACATTCTTGGTTCTTGGTCCACCCCGTTTCTTGGTCCTCCAAAATATTCCAAATGGAATTTAAACTGGAGGTGGCGGAGGGAGGAAGGGTTTTTTGGGAAGAAAGAGCTACCCTAAATTTAGTTGCATCTGGTTGGGTAACTATAGTTAGAAACATAGAAATTAGGTGCAGGAGTAGAGGCCATTCAGCCCTTCGAGCCTGCACCGCCATTCAATATGATCATGGCTGATCATCCAACTCAGTATCCCATCCCTGCCTTCTCTCCAAACACCCTGATCCCTTTAGCCACAAGGGCCACATCTAACTCCCTCTTAAATATAGCCAATGAACTGGCCTCGACTACCCTCTGTGGCAGAGAGTTCCAGAGAGTCACCACTCTGTGTGTGAAAAAAGTTCTTCTCATCTCGGTTTTAAAGGATATCCCCCTTATCCTCAAGCTGTGACCCCTTGTCCTGGACTTCCCTAACATCGGGAACAATCTTCCTGCATCTAGCCTGTCCAACCCCTTAAGAATTTTGTAAGTTTCTATAAGATCCCATCTCAATCTTCTAAATTCTAGAGAGTATAAACTAGGTCTATCCAGTCTTTCTTCATATAGTTGGGTGGAGATTATTCCATGCTTTAATTGTGTGTGCGGGGGAAGAACGAATTGCTGTACACATCTGTCTTGGTAGCTGGTGGCCCTCAGTGGTGACCCTCGGACTATCCCTGATCGGACTTTGCTGGCTTTACCTTGCACTAAACGTTATTCCCTAATCACTGTAGACGGCTCGATTGTGATCATGTATTGTCTTTCTGCTGACTGGTTAGCACGCAACAAAAGCTTTTCACTGTACCTCGGTACACGTGACAATAAACTAAACTTTCACATCCACTCCCTACACACTAAGGGCAATTCCCAGTGGCCAATTAACCTACAAAACAAACTAAGAATAATTAACCTACAGACTTGAAGGGCCTGTCCCACATGGCTGTAATTTGCGCCTCATTTCCGCGATATATGTAAAATAGATCGACGCGTTGCAACTCACGGGTGCGTGTGGTAGCGTGAGACGGGAGCGTGGAGGAGTGTGGAGTTTATTTAGACGAGGAGGAATTTATTTAGTCAGAGGGTGGTGAATCTGTGGAATTCTTTGCCACAGACGGCTGCGGAGGCCACAAGTCAGTGGATGTTTTTAAGGCAGAGAAAGAGAAATTCTTGATTAGAACGGGTGTCAAGGGTTATGGGGAGAAGGCAGGAAAATGGGGTTAGGAGGCAGAGATGATTGAATGGCGGAGTGGACTCGATGGGCCGAATGGCCTAATTCTACTCCCATCACTTTTGATCTTATGATCCAATTAATAGGCTCATCCCCAAGACTGGATTGGAAGGGATTCATGGCCCAAGGTATGATGTGGCACTGACACCTACTGTTGATGATCAACACTGCAGCTGTGTTCATGGTTCCTCAGGAAGACAGTGACTGCTCTTTGACAAAACCCCACACATGACCAACTTCAGCCCACATTGTCTGTGTCGAACACAAAGGCCATGCCAACTCTTTTCTGTCTGTACAAAATCCATACACCTCCACAGACACAAAATACTGGAGTAACTCAGCGGGGCAGGCAGCATCTCTGGAGAGAAGGAATGGGTGACGTTTTGGGTCGAGACCCTTCTTCAGACCCGAAACGTCACCCATTCCTTCTGTCCCGCCGAGTTACTCCAGCACTGTGTGTGTCGACCTTCAGTTTAAACCAGCATCCTCCAACCTCATCTACTGTATCCGCTGTTCCTGGTGTCAACTTCTCTACATCGGCGAGACCAAGCGCAGGCTCGGCGATCGTTTTGCTGAACGCCTTCGCTCAGTCCGCCCCAACCTATCCTGATCTCCTACTTGAGCTCAGCGCTTCAACTCCCCCTCCCATTCCCACACTGACCTTTCTGTCCTGGGCCTCCTCCACTGTCAAGAGCGAGGCCCAACGCAAATTGGAGGAACAGCGCCTCATATTTCGCTTGGCCAGCTTACACCCCAGCGGTATGAACATTGACTTCTCTAACTTCAAATACCCCTTGCTTTCCCTCTCTCCCCCTCCCCATTCCCAGTTCTCCCACTACTCTTACTGTCTCTACTTACAGTATTTTCCTTGTCCCACCCTCTCCCCGACACCAGTCTGAAGAAGGGTCTCGACCCGAAACGTCGCCCATTCCTTCTCTCCAGAGATGCTGCCTCACCCGCTGAGTTACTCCAGCATTTAAAAAAAAAATCCACTGACTTGGCCTCCACAGCCTTCCGTGGCAATGAATTCCACAGATTCACCACCCTCTGACAAAATAAATCCCTCCTCATCTTCCTGAAGGAACGCCCTTTAATTCTGAGGCTACGACTCATATTATGAGGCTATGACATATTTAAGAGGGAGTTAGATGTGGCCCTTGTGGCTAAAGGGATCAGGGGGTATAGAGAGAAGGCAGGTACAGGATACTGAGTTGGATGATCAGCCATGATCATATTGAATGGCGAATGGTGCAGGCTCGAAGGGCCGAATGGCCTCTACTCCTGCACCTATTTTCTATGTTTCTACGACCTATGGTCTAGACTTCCCACTGGCGGAAACGTCCTCTCCACATCCACTCTATCCGGTCTTAAGTGATAGGAGCAGTATTAGGCCATTCGGCCCATCGAGTCTACGCCGCCATTCAATCATGGCTGATCTATCTCTCCCTCCTAACCCCATTCTCCTGCCTTCTCCCCATAACCCTGACACCCGCACTAATCAAAAATCTATCTATCTCTGCCTTAAATATATCCTTTCATTCCATTGGTGTTAAAACCAGAGGGATTCCAGATGGAACATTTCCGCTGTAGAGTTCTATATTCCTCAAACACGTTGCTCTTCCAACTTGCTTTATACATGTAGCATTTAGTTAATAATTCCCTCTGTATGTTAACAGAACTAAAGGCTGACTTCAGGGACTGGGTCTCAGGTGGATATTTCCACCTTGTTAGAGGCCAGGTTCCTTCGTCTAAAGTTAGCTCACTTAATATTTGGCAAGTCAACGGCATTTAATATCAGCGGGATTACACACTCAGCCATTAACGGGCAAGATAGATGATTGCGGAATGAACCAGAAGGTTCCATCAATCAAACCTTTGATCTAATGTCAATGTGACAGGGCCCAGGACCCAGTGGATTCCACATCAATCACACAGTAACAATCATGTCTTTTAAGACCATTTTGCATGTGTGCTTGTAAATACAGATTCAAACAGCCCTCCTTCAACTTACACGGCATTAAGTGGAGCTTTTCAAATCCAATAAGCTTACGGAAATCACAATTTTCACCAGATATTACTCTTGTCTCATTTCGGGTTTCAGTAATGGCATCTGATCTCAGGCGGCAGATAGTGTCTTAGAGTGATACAGTGTGGAAACAGGCCCTTTGGCCCATCTTGCCCACACCGGCCAACATGTCCTAGCTACACTAGTCCCACCTGCCTGCGTTTGGTCCATATCCCTCCGAACCTGTCCTATCCATGTACCTGTCTAACTGTTTCTTACATAGAAACATAAAAAATAGGTGCAGGAGTAGGCCATTCGGCCCTTCGAGCCTGCACCGCCATTCGATATGATCATGGCTGATCATCCAACTCAGTATCCCATCCCTGCCTTCTCTCCATACCCCCTGATCCCTTTAGCCACAAGGGCCACATCTAACTCCCTCTTAAATATGGCCAATGAACTGTGTGGCCTCAACTACCTTCTGTGGCAGAGAGTTCCACAGATTCACCACTCTCTGTGTGAAAAATGTTTTTCTCATCTCAGTCCTAAAAGATTTCCCTCTTATCCTTGAACTGTGTGACCCCTAGTTCTGGACTTCCCCAACATCGGGAACAATCTTCCTGCATCTAGCCTGTCCAACCCCTTAAGAATTTTGTAAGTTTCTATAAGATCCCCCCTCAATCTTCTAAATTCTAGCGAGTACAATATCATTCAATATGATCATGGCTGATCATCCAACTCAGTATCCCAACCCTGCCTTCTCTCCATACCCCCTGATCCCTTTAGCCACAGGGACCATTCTTAAACGTTGGGATAGTCCCAGCCTCAACTACATGCTCTGGCAGCTTGTTCCATACCGTGTGGGATGTGCATGTTAGCATTGGTGGGTAGAGGAGAGGAGAGGAGGGTGTTGGGCGTGGCGGTGAGGTGGGACTGACCTGTGATTGTCGCTGCAGCATGGGTCTCCTCTCCCAGTAGCTTGTTCCTCACCGTGCAGCTGTACGAGCTGTTGGGCTCCAGGGTGACTCGCATCACGCTGCTCACCTCGAACAGGCCCCGCTCATTAGCTACCTGTGAGGTGCTGACATTCTCCGTCACGTTGCCCCCCTTCCCGTCAAACCACAGCACCGTTGCCTGCGGGTAGCCCCCAGAGGAATGGCAGGCAATGCTCACCTCATCTCCAGGCTTCAGGTTCTTGCTGGGCTCCAGGTGCAGGTTGGGCTTGGAGTAAGAGGCTGAAAGAAGAGGTAGGGGCATCAGCATGGTGGACCCACATCTGAGGGCTTGTGCCCCATCAACAGAGAGTTAGACTTAGCTCCTGGGGCTAATGGAATCAATGGATATGGGAAGAAAGCAGGAACAGGGTACTGATTCTGAATGATCAGCCATGATCTTATTGAATGGCGGTGCTGGCTCGAAGGGCCGAATGGCCTACTCCTGCTCCTATTGTCTATGTTTCTTTGTCTAATAAGAAGCTGCAGCTTTGGGTTAATCTAGGATGAATTAATAAATAAGAAAGAGGAGGTTTACGAGAATGATCCCAGGAATGAGTGGGTTAACATACGATGAGCGTTTGTCGGCACTGGGCCTGTACTCGCTGGAGTTTAGAAGGATGAGGGGGAACCTCATTGAAACGTACAGAATAGTGAAAGGCCTGGATAGAGTGGATGCGGAGAGGATGTTTCCACCAGTGGGAGAGTCTAGGACTAGAGGGCACAGCCTCAGAATTAAAGGACGTTCCTTTAGGAAGATGAGGAGGAATTTCTTTAGTCAGAGGGTGGTGAATCTGTGGAATTCTTTGCCACAGACGGCTGTGGAGGCCAAGTCAGTGGATATTTCTAAGGCAGAGATAGATAGATTCTTGATAAGTACGGGTGTCAGGGGTTATGGAGAATGGGGTTAGGAGGGAGAGATAGGAGGGAGAAATTCTTAAGGGGTTGGACAGGCTAGATGCAGGAAGATTGTTCCCGATGTTGGGGAAGTCCAGGACAAGGGGTCACAGCTTAAGGATAAGGGGGAAATCCTTTAAAACAGAGATGAGAAGAACTTTTTTCACACAGAGAGTGGTGAATCTCTGGAACTCTCTGCCACAGAGGGTAGTTGAGGCCACAGTTCATTGGCTATATTTAAGAGGGAGTTAGATGTGGCCCTTGTGACTAAGGGGATCAGGGGGTATGGAGAGAAGGCAGGTACGGGATACTGAGTTGGATGATCAGCCATGATCATATTGAATGGCGGTGCAGGCTCGAAGGGCCGAATGACCTACTCCTGCACCTAATTTCTATGTTTTTATGATAGATCAGCCATGATTGAATGGCGGAGCAGACTTGATGGGCCGAATGGCCAAATTCTGCTCCTATCACAAACAAACATAAAATGTTGAAGATTGAAGGGAGACTTGATAATAGTATATAAAATAATAAGAGGTGTAGATAAGGTAGACAGCCTGAACCTTTTCCCCTAGGATGGAACAATCAAATGGGAAGAGAGTGATTACACATTTTTTTACACAGAGAGTGATGAATCCCAGGAGCACGCTGCCAGGGGTGGTGGTGAAGGCAGATATGATGGTGGCATTTAGATTGACACACTTGCAGGGAATGGAGGGAAATGGATCTCAGACAGGCAGATAAAAGATGGTCTTGACATCATGTTCAGCATGGACATTGTGGGAAGGGTAACTCCTTGTGTCATAGAGTGTCATAGACAGTATGGAAACAGTCCCTTTGGCCCAACTCACCCACACCGACCAACAAGTCCCAGCTACACATTTGCCTGTTCTTGGTCCATATCCCTCCAAACCCGTCCTATCCATGTACCTATCCAACTGCTTCTTAAACATTGGGATAGTCCCAGCCTCAACTATCTCCTCTGGCAGCTCGTTCCATATACCCACCACCCTTTGTGTGAAAAAGTTACCCTTTAGATTCCTATTAAATCTTTTCCCCTTCACCTTGAACCTGTGTCCTCTGGTCCTCGATTCCCCTACTCTGGGCAAGAGACTCTGTGCATCTGCCCGATCTATTCCTCTCATGATTTTATACACCTCTATAAGATCCCCCTCATCCTCCTGCGCTCCATGGAATAGAGACCCAAGCCTACTCAACCTCTCCCTATAGCAGCTCACACCCTCTAGTCCTGGCAACATCCTCGTAAAAGCCTTGTCCCACTGTACGAGTTCATTCCAAGAGCTCTCCCGAGTTTAAAAAAAAATCAAACTCGTGGTAAGCACGGAGAATGTACATAGCGAGTACGTCGGAGCTCGGGGACGTCTCTTAGCGGCTCGTAACGTTAACGGCGGGTACTCGGGAAGACTCGTGAAGATTTTTCAACATGTTGCAAAATGTCCACGAGAGCCACGAGTACCGACGAGTGGACATTACCGTAAATCTCCGCGTTCGAATCAGGGCAAACTCGGGAGGGAGAGATCTTGGAATGAACTCGTACCGTGGGACAGGGCTTTAAATCTTTACTGAACCCTTTGAAGATTGACAATATCTTTCCTGTATCTTTGTGCTGTAACATTCTATGTTCCACGTCACATTTGGAAGTATGTTTAGGATAGTGTTGTACCTGCGAGTTGGAGCATGATGGGGGCACTGTTGTAGTCTAGGACACGGACGAAGCAGGTGAAGCTGCCTTCATCTTCAATCTTCACATTCCTCAACAGCAGCGAGGCGTTGCCCTTGCCCAGCTGGTCCATGAACAATGCGGTCCGGTTGACAAAGCTGTCCGCCTGGTCGCTCTGCACGTTCCACTGCTGCGAGTAGCTGTGCACCATGGCCTTGGTCTCTGTCAGCTGCCAGATCACACTCACATCCCCCAGGGAGAAGTTGCCCTCGATGGTGAACGTGCAGTTCAGTGTCACATCCTCCCCGTAGCGGGCAATCACTGGGTCCATTGGAACCTGGATGTCCAGAGCTCCTGCAAGCATTGAAAGAGAATTCATCAGTGAAGGAAGCCAGCAGCACAAAACAGAAACATAGAAAATAGGTGCAGGAGTAGAGGCCATTCGGCCCTTCGAGCCAGAACCCCCATTCAATATGATCATGGCTGATCATCCACAATCAGTACCCCGTTCCTGCTTTCTCCCCATATCTCTCGATTCCGTTAGCTATCTCTCTTGAATACATGAAACTTTTACACGTGGAGACAGGGAGAACAAAACTCTATACAGATTCTATACTGTCTGTACGGAGTTTGCATGTTCTCCCCGTTTCTTTCAGGAGCTCCAGATTCCTCCCACATCCCAAACCATGCTGTGATGCAGCCCGGTAAAATGCAATGAAGCTGCTGGTTTATTCCAGATATCTGCAAGACTTTTGAGTTATTCTAATATTCCTCATTGATGATGATGGTTCCATAAGGCTTCACTGTATAATTAATACGATGAATAAAACAGGCTCACACTCCATGGTTAAGTTAAGTTAGAGTCCCAGTTTGTGTGGGATTACTCCATACAGTATCGTGCAATCATTAGATAGCTTCCCCTCTGGGCTCCAAGTTCCTGCTTAACTGCAAAGCACATGGGATTTGAAATAAAAACTGGGGATTAACATTAAAGATTCATGAGTTCGGGCAGCTTCTGAGGACGGAACATTTGCCAAGGATTTTAGTTTCTGAAGCGTTTGGCAAAAGGTGCGGAAATTAAGTCTAGCTGCGTGCAATTCTTTGCGAATGAGTCAAAAGCCATGTTTGACAACAGCACCAACGTCGCTGGACATTTTAGTTTTGGTCAGCGTTTAGTTTATTTTGTAAAAGGACACAGAGTGCTGGAGTAACTCAGCGGGTCAGGCAGCATCTGTGGAGAACCTGGATAGGTGACGTTTCACAGAGTGCTGGAGTAACTCAGCAGGTCAGGCAGCATCTGTGGAGAACATGGATAGGTGACGTTTCACAGAGTGCTGGAGTAACTCAGCGGGTCAGGCAGCATCTGTGGAGAACATGGATAGGTGACGTTTCACAGAGTGCTGGAGTAACTCAGCGGGTCAGGCAGCATCTGTGGAGAACATGGATAGGTGACGTTTCACAGAGTGCTGGAGTAACTCAGCGGGTCAGGCAGCATCTGTGGAGAACATGGATAGGTGACGTTTCACAGAGTGCTGGAGTAACTCAGCGGGTCAGGCAGCATCTGTGGAGAACATGGATAGGTGACGTTTCACAGAGTGCTGGAGTAACTCAGCGGGTCAGGCAGCATCTGTGGAGAACATGGATAGGTGACGTTTCACAGAGTGCTGGAGTAACTCAGCGGGTCAGGCAGCATCTGTGGAGAACATGGATAGGTGACGTTTCACAGAGTGCTGGAGTAACTCAGCGGGTCAGGCAGCATCTGTGGAGAACATGGATAGGTGACGTTTCACAGAGTGCTGGAGTAACTCTGGGTGCTGTCTGTACACACTGTAAGGCAGCAACACTACCGCTGCACCAGCGTGTTATTACATTCACCGCCAGCGTTAACTTAATGGATAGCCTCATCCAACCACTGCGACAATCTTTGCAACGCTCCCCGTCCCGTGTCCCATCTGCCAACAAGCCCGTCGCTCTCTACTCAGTCAATAACGCATTAACGTTACTCATCTGCAGCAAGATAAGAGGTCGGACATGGAGCGGTGAGTAACAGTGTGGAGATGATGCAGATAATCCCGCTGCTGTTACAGTTGTGTCTGTTACTCTGGTAACGAGCTGCCAGCGCTGGTGATAGCCACCATTTGTTACAGCAGATTGGCTGGCAAATCTGGGAGCAGCACCAGCCTACAAATTGCAAAGTGTCGAACCGAGAGCACCAGGGTGTGAATCAAACCTCGTGCAAGCACAAAATATTTTCTCTCGTCCGAAGGTCATCCCAGCACCAAGAGAGAGACAACTTTAGGGCGGTCACGGTGGCGCAGCGGTAGAGTCGCTGCCTTACAGCGCTTGCAGCACCGGAGATCCAAGTTCGATCCCGACTACGGGCGCTGTCTGTACGGAGTTTGCACGTTGTCCCCGTGACTTTTCTCCGAGATCTTCGGTTTCCTCCCACACTCCAAAGACGTACAGGTCAGTAGATCCACTGGCTTGGTGTATGTGTAAATTGTCCGTAGTGTGTGTATAGTGTGTATAAAGGTTTCCCAACCTACAGTATATTTACCCCCAGGGGTAACTCTGGATATTTGTTCACATTGATCGGTGCGGTATCTGTTCATTATTAGTTGTTGATAAATAAATGAAAATAACATTGTTAAAAACTGAAGCTATGGTAGAAATCAGTAATTAAATTGTCACTCACTATTATTTGTGTACATGCTTCTAATAAAAATACTTAAAAAAAAGAAAATAACATTGATATGTGCTATTAAAGTTGCCTGGGGTAAACGGGATGCGTAATGTTGGCAACCCCTGGTGTATAGGATAGTGTTAATATGTGGTCGGGGCAGACTCTACAGGCCTGTTTACCACACTGTATCTCTAAAACCTAACACCAAAGATACC
The DNA here is from genome assembly GCA_036785375.1 of Leucoraja ocellata. Classification (NCBI taxonomy): domain Eukaryota; kingdom Metazoa; phylum Chordata; class Chondrichthyes; order Rajiformes; family Rajidae; genus Leucoraja; species Leucoraja ocellata. The sequence continues at coordinate 23,635 of JAWMAR010004164.1, read as the reverse complement.
AGCTTTCCATCTGAGCTACTGATTCCTTTTCATCAGACAAATATTTCTGTCTTTGGATGAATAATAATAATGTGTTGACTACCAGCTGCGCTGCAGGCCACTGTGTGATCACACACATCCCATAACCTGCTCAAGTGGGTGGTTATTAGAAATATTTTACTGCAAATTAAAGAGAAAGCTGCCATCACCGAGAAATCCACGATTGAAGTTAGATAGAAGAAACACTAACTCATTCCTTCTCTCTAGAGATGCTGCCTGGTCATAAGTGATAGTAAAATTAGGCCATTCAGCCCATTAAGTCTACTCTGCCATTCAATCATGCCTGATCTATCTCTACTCCTAACTCCATTCACCTGCCTTCTCCCCATAACCTCTGACACACACACACACACTAATCAAGAATCTATCTATCTCTGCCTTCAAAATATCCACTGACTTGGCCTCCACAGCCGTCTGTGGCAAAGAATTCCACAGATTCACCACCCTCTGACTAAAGAAATTCCTCCTCATCTCCTTCCTAAAATAACATCCTTTAATTCTGAGGCTGTGACCTCTAGTCCTAGACTCTCCCACTAGTGGAAACATCCTCTCCACATCCACTCTATCCAAGCCTTTCACTATTCTGTAAGTTTCAATGAGGTCCCCACTCATTCTTCTAAACTCCAGCGAGTACAGGCCCAATGCCGATAAACGCTCATCGTAGGTAAACCCTCTGATTCCTGGAATTGTTCTTGTAAACCTCCTCTGGACTCTCTCCAGGGCCAACACATCCTTCCTCAGATAGGTCTGCAGATCAGCTACCGGTACTCATTTGGCAACATTGCCCCACCAGCTATCGCAGGCAAAGCCACAGCTCAAAGCGTCGCCTATTCATGTTCTCCAGGGATGCTGCCTGACCCGCTGAGTTACTCCAGCACTTTGCCTTTTTTTTAAATAAACCACCATCTGCAATTCCTAATGTCTACACACACTTTTCAATCTTCCTTACAGATCAAAAATTCCAGTGCGTTTTTTAAATGCAATTTCAGCCCCACACAGCCCCACTATTCATAGCCTGTATTTTCTCAACACTGTGTTTATCTCCTCCCAGGGTTAATTGCGCAGTTCTTCAATGCCAAAACAGGAGGCAACAGAA
>JAWMAR010004164.1:0-17500 GCA_036785375.1 Leucoraja ocellata | reverse complement strand
AAAATTGAATCTGAATCTGAATCAAGAATCTGATAAAGGATATAACACAGGGCCTCACAGCACCAGATACACGTGGTTGATCCTGACCTCAGGTGCTGTCTGTACGGAGTTTGCACGTTCTCCCCGTGACTTTTCTCCGAGATCTTCGGTTTCCTCCCACACTCCAAAGACGTACAGGTTAGTAGATCCACTGGCTTGGTGTATGTGTAAATTGTCCGTAGTGTGTGTATAGTGTGTATAAAGGTTTCCCAACCTACAGTATATTTAGCCCCAGGGGTAACTCTGGATATTTGTTCTCATTGATCGGTGCGGTATCTGTTCATTATTAGTTGTTGATAAATAAGTGAAAATAACATTGTTAAAAACTGAAGCTTTGTAAGAAATCAGTAATTAAATTGTCACTCACTATTATTTGTGTACATGCTTCTAATAAAAATACTTTAAAAAAAAGAAAATAACATTGATATGTGCAATTAAAGTTGCCTGGGACCGCGTGGGTTTTCTCCGGGTTCTCTGGTTTCCTTCCACACTCCAAAGATGTGGGTTAATTGGCTTCAGTTAAAATTGTAAATTCTTCCCTAGTGTGTGTAGGATGGTGTTAGTGTGCGGGGATCTAAGCGTTGGGCCGAAGGGCCTGTTTCTGCGCTGTATCTCCAAACTAAACTAAACCTTCCAGCAAGGGTTTCGGCCCGAAACGTTGCCTATTTCCTTCGCTCCATAGATGCTGCCGCACCCGCTGAGTTTCTCCAGCAATTTTGTGTACCAGCAAGAATCATTAGGTGGCGATAGGGAGCAGGATCTTGGATGGTTAATACACTTCCAGCGCTGTCATCTCTGCAGCAACGAGACTCCAAAACTGTGGCCCCATTTATTAGAATCACTGAAATGTAACACTAAAATAGACCCTGTTCGTGGGGAAAAATCTGCCAGTGCTACCCCTCAGCTCTTAGAAACATAGAAAATAGGTGCAGGAGTAGGCCATTCGGCCCTTCGAGCCTGCACCGCCATTCAATATGATTATGGCTGTGCTGGAGAAACTCAGCGGGTGCAGCAGCATCTATGGAGCGAAGGAAATAGGCAACGTTTCAGGACGAAACCCTTCCGGGTTTCGACCCGAAACGTTGCCTATTTCCTTCAAGAACCTATACTCAAATCCTTTAGGAGTAGGCCATTCGGCCCTTCAAGCCTGCACCGCCATTCAATATGATCATGGCTGATCATCCAACTCAGTATCCCATCCCTGCCTTCTCTCCATACCCCCTGATCCCTTTAGCCACAAGGGCCACATCTAACTCCCTCTTAAATATAGCCAATGAACTGTGGCCTCAACTACTTTCTGTGGCAGAGAATTCCACAGATTCACCACTCTCTGTGTGAAAAATGTTTTTCTCATCTCGGTCCTAAAAGATTTCCCCCTTATCCTTAAACTGTGACCCCTTGTTCTGGACTTCCCCAACATCGGGAATGATCTTCCTGCATCTAGCCTGTCCAACCCCTTAAGGATTTTGTAAGTTTCTTTAAGATCCCCCCCTCAATCTTCTGAATTCTAGTGTCAGCACGGAGTTTGTGCGTTCTCCCCGTGACCTGCATTTAGTGTCTATCTGAGGGTTACGGAGTTAGAGAAATCGATATTCATAGAGCTGGGGTTGCAAGCTGCCAAAGGATCTCAAAGATTTGTCTATCTGGCAGATCCTTCCTTTCAAAGGTGTGAGATGTTAGACTGATTCTGGGGTCAATATCCTGTCTCAGAAGGGGTCACACAGTTTAAGGATAAGGGGGAAATCTTTTAGGACCGAGATGAGAAAAAAAAAATTCACACAGGGAGTGGTGAATCTCTGGAACTCTCTGCCACAGAAGGTAGTTGAGGCCACAGTTCATTGGCTATATTTAAGAGGGAGTTAGATGTGGCCCTTGTGGCTCAAGGGATCAGGGGGTATGGAGAGAAGGCAGGGATGGGATACCGAGTTGGATGATCAGCCATGATCATATTGAATGGAGGTGCAGGCTCGAAGGGCTGAATGGCCTCTACTCCTGTGAAAAAGTTACTTTTATAACTACTAAACCAGGTTCGCTTCTTAATAAACAGACACCACACAAACTGTTTGGTAGACCAGTTCAAAACGTTACTTAACATCGGCCGATGGAAGGGAGCGAGAATTCCGGCTAAGTGACCAATGTACACACTCAACTGTCCTCGGTCCTCTTCCCTCAACAACAGAATTACATTGCTTTAAATAGGGTTTTTTTGTCCCCTTAGCACATTCCACAGACATTACTCATGGTCAGAGGTACAGGAAAAGGTTTCCACAGAATGCATCACATCAAACCTTTTGTTTACATGGTACAAGATATACTAAAAACATTGGCCATTTGCTTTAGGTCATTTTATCTCCAAATAGACCACCCTAGCTCTTTTCGCTGCTTCCTCTGTCATTTGGTCCCTCATAAACATAGGCCATTTGTTTACAAAGATGTGACTGGCTATGTCTCTCTTCCTTTATTGCCTCCTCCCCCATAAACATTGGCCATTTGGTTTATGGCATCTTACTTCAAAGATATCTCTCTTCCTCTCTGTCACTTCCTCACATGGGAGACAATGTTATAGGATTTATTATCCCACACACACCACAACCTAAGGCAAGCCTAATTTGAGACTAAATATAAGCTGTAAGCTAGCCCAGAAGCCAATTTAATATCTTCTTATATTTTTAACTAAAACTCGGCTTCATCACCTGCACCTATTGTCTATGTTTCCATGTAACTCTACTGCTGCGCCACCGGTTATAGCCGGCAGTGATATCTCCAATTCAACAGGCCAACATTCCTCACTGTTCATCAGTTTTCCTGGTTAAGGAAAGAATGTTGGCAAGGCCATCGGGAACAATCCCAGCCTTTCTTTCACTTGGGGAGAATAGAATAGAATCGAATATACGTTTATTGTGATGTACAAATACTGTGCAACAAAATCCCATTGCATCTCCTTCGTTTAAAAATAACAAAACACAACAGCCATTGACTCCCATATGCACAAAATCCACATAACATATACAACAATACAATACCGTTTATTTGTCATTTGAACCTGACATGACGTTCAAACGAAATTTGGTTTCTGCAGACATACAAGAAAAGAACCAAGACACACACCAACACAATTCACACAAACATCCATCACAGTGTATATCCACCTCACTGTGATGGAAGGCAAAGTCTTGTCTCTCCCCTGCTCTCCATTCCTCTCCCAAAGTCAAAGTCAAAGTCAAAGCCCCCGGCGGGCGCTAGCAAGTCCCACGGCCACCTAAAGCTGCGCCGGGCGATGTAAGGCACATAACAATACACATAATAAATAATAATAATAATAATCTTATTTATATGGCACATTTTCAGTCAACTTGCATTGACCCCAAAGTGCTTCACATAATTACATTACATTACACACAGGCAAAGGTGGGTGAAGTGTCTTGCCCCAAGGACACAACGACAGTATGCACTCCAAGCGGGATTCGAACAAGCTACCTTCCGGTCGCCAGCCGAACACTTAGCCCATTGTGCCATTTAAAAAGCCCATTTAAAAAGAGTATTGCCCATTATATTGCACCCCGAATTATATTGTGCTTCCCCAGTGTTCTCTGTTAGAGTTAAGTCCTTTTATCGCAGTCATGTGGTGACATAGTATCGTGAAACCGAAACGTTTCACGTATGGGAGATAAGACGATTCAGAATATTAAAAATCTCCTTGTGGCAATTGAATAATGTCCCTCCTGCTCTCCTTCACTCATTCCTTTTTTCTTTATGTGTTTTTCACTCACGCTCACTAGTCTATCCCTCACCTTTCACAACCTCTTTTTCCTCTCTCCTTTCTTTAAAAAAAAGGAAGTTGTACAGAGAATTTAATATGTTAACATAATTTTTGTACCACTGTATTTATTGTACTTCTAATAAAAAAAAATTTTTAAATAAATAAATAGAAAATTATTTTATCGCACATGGGTAGGAACTATTTTTTAGTCTTCAGGGACCTGTATCGCCTCCCAGAGGGTAGCAGAGTGAAGAGGTGGTTGGCAGGGTGGGATGTGTCCTGCTTGTTAGGCGCAAGCATCGGGCCCTGTATATGTTGTAGGGAGTGTTGTAGAGATCTCGGACTGCAGGTTCAATGTGCAGGAAGTAACTGCAGGTGCTAGTTTATACCGAAGAAGGGCACAAAGTGCTGGAGTAACTCAGCGGCTTTCCAAAGACGTACAGCTATGTAGGTAAATTGACTCGGTAAAGGGAAAAAAAATTGTCCCTAGTGTGTGCAGGATAATGTTAATATGCGGGGGCCGCTGGTTGGTGTGGACCCTAAGGTCCTGTTTCCGCGCTGTATCTCTAAACTAAACTAGAGTCCATGGAAGTCCACTGCAGAGGTCTGGCTTCAGTGCCACATGTACAGTATTGACATCTGCGATCATACTTAGGAATATCTAATTGATGACAGCACTAACTCACTCGCCAATATCCTTTAGTTGTTCCAGTGTTTTCATAAAACTCGCACTCAGTCAAAGAATCTTACTGCATTCCAGATGTCGACCGTGAGCAGTCAGCGATGAAGGCGGACACTGAACCAAATACAGAACTAACTGCGAGCAAGAACTCATGGAATGGTAGGAAGGCTCACATCTGGATGTGCTGTCATGTCACGAATTCCCCCCGCAATATTTTACAGTCGAGGACCTGCAATGACCTCCAACGCATCTAACGCCCTCCACAGTACTCATGCCACCTAACGGCCTCCAATGCCCTCCAACGCACTTGAACGCCCTCCAAACCACCCCAACGCCCTCCAACGAGGGAATTGGACAGACAACGTTTCGGGTCAGGACCCTTCTTCAGGCTAATGCAGTAATGAGAAAAATGATGGATTGCTAGCAAGTGAAGAAGGGAGTAGACCCAAAACTTCACCCACTCCTCCTCTCAAGAGATGCAATAGACAATAGATAATAGGTGTAAGAGTAGGCCATTCAGCCCATCGAGGCAGCACCATCATTCACTGTGATCATGGCAGATCATCTACAAACAGTACCCCATTCCTGCCGTCTCACCATATCCCTTGACTGTTGCTGCCTGTCCCGTTGACTTACTCCAGCATTTTGTGTCTATGGCAGGTTGGGCCAAAGGGCCTGTTTCCACGCTGTAAGACCCTATGATAGGTAGATCCAGGTGAGGGGGGGGGGGGTTGATTGGTAGATGGGTCACGTTGGGGAGAAAAGAATGGAGAGAGAGTAACCAAGCCTGCAGTTTATAGATACAGCATTGAAACAGGCCCTTCGGCCCACCATGTCTGCACCAAGGGGCAATCACCCACACACTAGTTCTATCCTACAAACTAGGGACAATCCACAGATGCCAATTAACCTACAAACCCGCACATCTTTGTGAATGTGGGAGGAAGCACCCAGACAAACGTGCAAACTCCGTACAGACAGCACCCGTGTGTGTGTGGAGAGAATGGATGAGGAAATGGGATGACCCAAAACTAGTGCGGTCACTAGTGGTCAGTGGCCAGCATGGACTTGATGGGCCAAATGGCCTGTTTCACTGCTGTATCTCTAAACAGACTCTCCAATAAAGCTTGTGACATAGAAACATAGACAATGGGTGCAGGAGGAGGCCATTCGGCCCTTTGAGCCAGCACCGCCATTCAATGTGATCATGGCTGATCATCCCCAATCAGTACCCCGTTCCTGCTTTTTCCCCCATATCCCTCGATTCCATTAGCCCTAAGAGCTAAATGACGACACCTGAATGCCCTTTATTCTTGGGTGAATATGCACCAATGAAAGGATATAGAAACATAGAACTGAGAGAAAATCCTTCAGACCAACAAGTCTGTTCCAAATTTCTATTGGGCAAAAAACTAAACGAAATTCTGAGGCTCAACACAAAATACTGGAGTAACTCAGCGGATCAGAGAGCATCACTTCTTCTTGCATGTGGCGTGCACAGCCTAAAGTTGTAGGACAACTTGTTCTATTTGATCTTCCGTTTGTGCACGTCGAGTTGATTGCATTAGTCGAAACAGGGCGGACCACATGAAGTTTGCAATCTCCCCACCCCCAGGCAGCATCACTGGATAGAAGGAATAGGTGACCTTTCAGGTCGAGACACTTCTGCAGACTCCGAAGAATTACTCTTCAGTGTAAACCAGCATCTGCAGTTCCTTTCGACACATCGATTCCGAGTCCTAGACTCTCCCACAAGTGGAAACATCCACTCCACATCCACTCTATCTACACCCTAAACCCTGAGCAATCAACCTTCCAAAGACTTGAAAATCAAAAGTAGGGAAACTGAATATTTGTGATCAAACAGTTTTGATTGCCCCTCGATATCAGATAGAAACATAGAAACATAGAAATTAGGTGCAGGAGTAGGCCATTCGGCCCTTCGAGCCTGCACCGCCATTCAATATGATCATGGCTGATCATCCAACTCAGTATCCCGTACCTGCCTTCTCTTCATACCCCCTGATCCCCTTAGCCACAAGGGCCACATCTAACTCCCTCTTAAATATAGCCAATGAACTGGCCTCAACTACCCTCTGTGGCAGAGAGTTCCAGAGATTCACCACTCTCTGTGTGAAAAAAGTTCTTCTCATCTCGGTTTTAAAGGATTTCCCCTTTATCCTTAAGCTGTGACCCCTTGTCCTGGACTTCCCCAACATCGGGAACAATCTTCCTGCATCTAGCCTGTCCAACCCCTTAAGAATTTTGTAAGTTTCTATAAGATCCCCTCTCAATCTTCTAAATTCTAGAGAGTATAAACCAAGTCTATCCAGTCTTTCTTCATAAGACAGTCCTGACATCCCAGGAATCAGTCTGGTGAACCGTCTCTCCACTCCCTCTATGGCAATAATGTCCTTCCTCAGATTTGGAGACCAAAACTGTACGCAATACTCCAGGATCTGAAGAAGCTCTTGGCTCTTGGCATAGGTTATGTGTGTGCATTCTGGTGGCTCATGTTTCCAATGACACTATCCAAATACTGCGCTGTATTTTTTCTCTCGACACTCCTGACAAAGTGCAAATGTATTTAAGCACAAGGCACACACAGATAATCACCATTTAGAGGGAGTTAAGAGCAATATAACACACAGATGTCAGCTGGTGGGCAAAGCTTTGTGGGATGTATGGGGCATGACTCACTGCGATACTGCCTGCAAGGTTCAATTAGTGTCAGCAGTAGGTGCAGGTGTAAAGGTGAGGCAGTCTCACTAATTCCTTGTCCTTCCTTCCATCCGATTCCTTCAAAATGAAGTATCAAAGGCAGAGCAAAGAAACAACTTCAGTTTAGTTTAGAGATACAGTGCGGGAACATGCTCATCGGCCAACCGAGTCCCACACACCAACATTACCCTACACACACTGGGGACAATTTACATTCACACCAAGCCAATTAACCTACAAACCTGTACGTCTTTGGAGTGTGGGAGGAAACCGAAGATCTTGGAGAAAACTCACGCAGGTCACAGGGAGAAGACACAAACATTGTTGAACCCTTGGTTAAATTTGATCGGACTTGGGGAAGAGTTATTCAACATTTTCATACGACAAGAACTGTCTCCTCTCCAACTGTTATAATAATTTTACTGGTATACAGTGCAACGGACTTGATGACAAACAAGGACTTAAATTGTTGAAACTCTTTGCCGTCCAGATTCAGTTTTTATTTATTTTTTTCTTCTTCTTCTTTAGTTTAGGGGGGTTTTGTTATTTCATTTTTTCGATCTTTTAAAAAAAAATCTTTTTGTTTTTATACATATAAGCTCTTTTAAACACGTAACTATATTTACATAGAGACCAGGAAGTCTATATTCAATGTGTATGTTGACACTGGGCTCGTATTTAGGTTTTACCTGCCATTAATGTAACCCTGATCCCTCTGGATCAATATCACTGTTATGTTTATCATTACTATTTTGCTTTTGAAAAAAACAAATAAAAAGAATTTGAAAGAAAAAGGAGAAGGCACAAACGGCACCCGTAGTCAGGATCGAACCTGGGTCTCTGGTGCTGTGAGCCAGCAACTCTACCGCTGCACCACTGTGCCACTCTCTAACTTTCTTCAAAGCAACGATATTCTTCTCCTGCCAACAACTCCGCAGTGCATTTACTATGTGAGGGAGGGAGAGGCAAGATTGGATTCTCAAGAAACAGTCAGCTTTTTTTTTCTCCAGACGCAAGGTCTAAAAATAACAGGATGAGGTCACTTTCCGTCCTTAATCTGAACCCGTGCTGACCAGCGGGTAGGAAAGAAGGACGTTGTCAAACCAGACAGGGAAAGCAAGTACAACTGAGGTCAACTCTTCATCAAACTACAACTGGTGCCAAGCTTCATGGCCTTGGTTTTTGATGCCTCAGATATAGTAAAGAAGTTGGAAGATAGACACAAAATGCTGGAGTAACTCAGCGGGACAGGCAGCATCTCCGGAGAGAAGGAACGGGTCGAGAACAGAAGAAAGGTCTCGATCTGAAACGTCACCCATTCCTTCTCTCCAGAGTCCCGCTGAGTTACTCCAGCATTTTATGTCTCTCCATGTTGACCAAGCTAGTTTGGATACTGATTAAAACAGCAGGTTTCGGCACGAAACGTTGCCTATTTCCTTCGCTCCATAGATGCTGCTGGACCCGCTGAGTTTCTCCAGCATTTTGTGTCTATCTTCCAACTTGAAGAGTCACAGATCTACCGTGATGGGCCAAATGGCCTAATTCCACTCCTACGATTTATATAGTCATTGGTAATAATTACAAGACTACCAGATTGGTGTAGTAAGCCGTCTGGTTTACTGATACCACTCAGAGACGAGAGCCTGCAGTCCTCGCCCTGCCTGTTCCCTGTGCAAACACAAATTATTATGAGGAACAGTTAGGGAAGACTCGGCTTGTACTCGCTAGAATTAAGAAGATTGAGGGGGGATCTTATAGAAACGTACAAAATTCTTAAAGGGTTGGACAGGCTAGATGCAGGAAGATTGTTCCCGATGTTGGGGAAGTCCAGAACTAGGGGTCACACAGTTTAAGGATAAGGAGGAAGGAAGTCTTTTAGGACAGAGCTGAGAAAAAAAAAATTCACGTAGAGTGGTGAATCTGTGGAATTCTCTGCCACAGAGGGTAGTTGAGGCCACACAGTTCATTGGCTATATTTAAGAGGGAGTTAGATGTGGCCCTTGTGGCTAAAGGGATCAGGGGGTATGGAGAGAAGGCAGATACAGGATATTGAGTTGGATGATCAGCCGTGATCATATTGAATGGCGGTGCAGGCTCGAAGGGCTGAATGGCCTCTACTCCTGCACCTATTGTCTATGTCTCTATGCTTCTAAGAGGATTTCAACCTAGAATGCAGGTTTTAAAGCTGCTCTTCCGAGCCGGAATGTAAAGTAGGTCAGTTGGCGGGGACTGATGGGTGGGGTCACAGCCTTGGATACAGACTCTGTTATTCACATCGCAATTGAGGAACGATGATATAGAGAGGGAAGAATTCTGGCAAATGTTTCATTTCCTTTCACAGAGCCAGGGGATGATGAAGTCTCGCTAAGACTTCATCACAAGTCTGATTGCCGAAGGTAGCTTTCCTGGTCTCACCAGCGTCTTCTTCTTGCGAGTGGCGGGCACAGCCTAAAGTTGCAGGACAACTTGTTCTATTTGATTGTGCACGCCAGGTTGATTGCATTCGTCGAAACAGGGCTGACCACGTGAAGGTTGCAATCTCCCCACCCCGTCTCACCAGCTCGTTCCTTGCAAGCATTGTACACTCATGCCCGCTTGCATATTGGGGGAAATTAATGACTTTTACACCAATTACACTGCTGGTCTTTAATGTGCCTTGTGGACGAGACATCACGGCAAATTGATGGATTGAAAGATCAGCTTGGAAACAGGCCCTTCGGCCCGCCAAATCCACGCCGGCCATTGATGCTAGTTCTGTGGTATCCCAGTTTCTCAACCACTCCCTGCACACTAGGGGCCAATTAGCCTACAGGTCTTTGGGATGTGGGAGGAAACCGGAGCACCCGGATAAAACCCAGCAGTCACAGGGAGAACTGTAAGGCACATGCCGACCAACATGCCCCATCTACACTAGTCCCACCCCGACCAACATGCCCCATCTACACTAGTCCCACCCCGACCAACATGCCCCGTCTACACTAGTCCCACCCCGACCAACATGCCCCATCTACACTAGTCCCACCCCGACCAACATGCCCCGTCTACACTAGTCCCACCCAGACCAACATGCCCCATCTACACTAGTCCCACCCCGACCAACATGCCCCATCTACACTAGTCCCACCCCGACCAACATGCCCCGTCTACACTAGTCCCACCCCGACCAACATGCCCCATCTACACTAGTCCCACCCCGACCAACATGCCCCATCTACACTAGTCCCACCCCGACCAACATGCCCCGTCTACACTAGTCCCACCCCAACCAACATGCCCCATCTACACTAGTCCCACCCCGACCAACATGCCCCATCTACACTAGTCCCACCCCGACCAACATGCCCCATCTACACTAGTCCCACCCCGACCAACATGCCCCATCTACACTAGTCCCACCCCGACCAACATGCCCCATCTACACTAGTCCCACCCCGACCAACATGCCCCATCTACACTAGTCCCACCCCGACCAACATGCCCCATCTACACTAGTCCCACCCCGACCAACATGCCCCATCTACACTAGTCCCACCTACCTGCATTTAGCCCATCTAGTACCTTTCTAAAGCTTTCCGATCCATGTTCCGGTCCCAATGTTTTTTTTAATCATTGTGATAGTTCCTGCCACAACTGCCCCCTCATTCCAAACGCCCACCACCCTTAGCACAAGAAAGGTTGCCCCTTCTTCTTCGGTCGTGTGTCTTTTAGACCTGCAGCTCCGTTGAGGCGAGCCAGGCCAACGTCCAGGCCAATCAGACCTCGTTCACCATTGGGTGGCCGACCGGTGTTTGGGGCAACTGGTGACTATGTGCTCCACTGTCTGTGTTGGGTCCCCACACCCGCAGGAGATGCTCGCTGTCCACGAGGCCCCACATCTTCATCACTACCCCAGTTGCCCCTCAGGTTCCCTCTCTCACAATTAATTCAAAACCTCTGCCTAGTTTAAAGGACCTAAAAAAATCAAGAACGTGGTAATCTACGAACTCCTACAAGTACGTCTTCGAAATCCCACGACTATTTCGATGCCCTCCTTATAGCCCTGTCCCACTGTACAAGTTCATTTCCAAGAGTTCTCCCGAGTTTGCCCCTGATTCGAACTCAGAGATTTACAGTAATGGCCGCTCGTCGGTACTCGGGGCTCTCGTGGACATTTTTCAACATGCCCCATCTGCACTAGTCCCACCCCGACCAACACATGTTGAAAAATCTTCACGAGTCTTCCCGAGCTTCCCGAGTACCTGCCGTTAGCGTTACGAGCCGCTAAGAGACGTCCCCGAGCTCCGACGTACCCGCTACGTACATTCTCCGTGCTTACCACAAGTTTGATTTTTTTTAAACTCAGGAGACTCTTGGAATTAACTCATACAGTGGGACAGGGCCATTACGACTAAAAAGTTGCAATTTCTTTCATCCCGACCATTTTTTTCTTCGTGGACATTTTTTATTGGGCTGGAAAAAATGTCCCGACTTACCTGATGCCACGAGTACCTACGGCCGGCATTACGAGCCACTACGATATCTCTACAAACTCCTACAAACTCGTTACAGACCGATACAGTTGGGGGTGAAATAGTTCTGCTGGCACACAGAACCGTTCTTTAGTAGCTCCTGAAACAATCCCCCAAGAAACATAGAAAATAGGTGCAGGAGTAGAGGCCATTCGGCCCTTCGAGCCTGCACCGCCATTCAATATGATCATGGCTGATCATCCAACTCAGTATCCTGTACCTGCCTTCTCTCCATACCCCCTGATCCCTTTAGCCACAAGGGCCACATCTAACTCCCTCTTAAATATAGCCAATGAACTGTGGCCTCAACTACCTTATGTGGCAGAGAATTCCACAGATTCACCACTCTGTGTGAAAAATGTTTTTCTCATCTCAGCCCTAATAGATTTCCCCCTTATCCTTAAACTGTGAGCCCTTGTCCTGGACTTCCCCAACATCGGGAACAATCCTCCTGCATCTAGCCTGTCCAACCCCTTGCAACAAGACAGTTATTAAAACGAGGAAGAGTCTCGACCCCAAAACATTACCTACAGTAAGTAATCCTTCTCTCCAGAGATGTTGTCTGTCCCGCTGAGTTACTCCAGCTTTTTGTGTCCACTGTTTAAAGCAGCTTCTTCCTACACAAAGGAACCGTGAACTAGTCAATAGAGTCAAGTGTGTTATAACTAAAGAAAAAAATAAAAGGGGTTGTACTGACTGCCGGTGCTCACTGATTCAAAGCTGATATTCCTTTAAGATGCAATTTCATTTTAAGCTCAATTGCAAAAATATCCTCAGCTTGGATCCACCAGACTTCCTCTTTATGAGCCACCGTTTCCGTCAGCCCTCCCTCCCTCCAGCTCTTCCCAGTTTTTTTTTCTGGAGCATTTTCAACGTTAATGGAGACAAAAGAGCGGACCTTACCCTGCGAGGCGTGTCTGTGTCCGGGGCCGGGGCCGGAGCGAGTGGAGCGGCCGCGGGGCTCCAACACCGGGCGCTGGTCAAAGCCAAGCTCAGCGGGCTCTGGTTTAGCGGGGACCCTCCCTACACAGAACCGGAGGGTCCAAACTTCAAGGGGGGGGGACAAACAACGTGGATTTCTTGCAATCTTGCCCGGAGCCGGTGGTGTCGCGCTGGGAAAAAATGTTCTCAGCTACTTTTCATTGGTTGCAACTTTAAGGGCAAGAGTTTGAAGGAGTTTCCAAACGCGGGTCCGTATCTCACTCCCTGTCTCCGTCCTGCCCAAAGATCTTACAGCAGAGCTCTGCTATAGGATCTTTGGTCCTGCCTACACTATGTACAAACTCCACTCCACCACAAATCACAAACGCATTTCAATCCGATTCTGGGTTGGGCGAGGTGGGCCAGCAGTGTCAGTATCAGGATATCTTTATTGTAATTTCCTGAGTACTCACATACCCAGAGGAAACAAGGGAAAAGAAGCGAAAAAAAACCTCCAGTTTAAATTCCATTTGGGATATTTTGGAGGACCAAGACACATGGGAGGGAATAAATGAAAAGATAGGACACCTAGACCAGTGATTCCCAACCTGGGGCCATATCATGGGGTGGGGGGCACAGAAAAATGTTGGGATCTAGGGGGCACAGGTTCAATGAAGGGGGCCACAGAGCTACCTCCTACCTACCCTGCTACAACTCCAGGACAAGGGGTCACAGCTTAAGGATAAGGGGGAAATCCTTTAAAACCGAGATGAGAAGAATTTTTTTCACACAGAGAGTGTTGAATCTCTGGAACTCTCTGCCACAGAGGGTAGTTGAGGCCAGTTCATTGGCTATATTTAAGAGGGAGTTAGATGTGGCCCTTGTGGCTAAGGGGATCAGGGGGTATGGAGAGAAGGCAGGTACGGGATACTGAGTTGGATGATCAGCCATGATCATATTGAATGGCGGTGCAGGCTCGAAGGGCCGAATGGCCTCTACTCCTGCACCTAATTTCTATGTTTCTAAAAAAACGTTGCTCAACCAGTGTCCATTCAGTGTGCAGTACAAATAACAACAAATAAATAGAAATAAAAATACATATATCATGAACAAATTAAATTAAACACTACTCTCTCCTAAACATCAACAGGCGTTCCGATCGACAGCTGCTGCAGTGTGTCCAGGTTGGTGGTTGGTGCGCGATACTTTGGCAGGGGGCAAAGTCCGTTTATCAGTCTTATAGCCTGCGGGAAGAAGCTGAGGAGCATCCTGCTGGTTTTGCAGCTAATGCTCCTGTACCTCTTCCCAGATGGCAGGATGGAGAATATGTGATGCGATGGGTGGTAGGGGTCTTTGATGATGGAGATGGCTCTGTTGATACATCTCTTCCTGTATATGTCCAGCAGGAAAGGGAGTGGAGCACCAATAATCCTGCTGGCGGTCTTCACAATCCTGTTGGTGTAAAAGTCATTCATTTCCCCCAATATGCAGGAGGGTGTGTTTAAGAGGGAACTGCAGATGCTGGAGAATCGAAGGTTACACAAAAATGCTGGAGAAACTCAGCGGATGCAGCAGCATCTATGGAGCGAATGAAATAGGCAATGTTTCGGGCCGAAACCCTTCTTCAGACTGAGTGTGAGTGAGTGTACGATGCTTTTTGCTTTTTTCGCTTATATCTATATTCACGCTTTCTCCACACTACTTTGGTCTAGACCAGTGGTTCCCAAACTTTTTTAGCTCATGCCCCCCCCGGGATCTTTTAATTTTTCGGTGGCCCCCCCCCTGACCAAAAGTACCTCAATATAATACCTTCCATAAAAATATCAGTGTGTATTAATTGCACATATATTCCCTTTTATTCTATTCCACAAACATCAAAAATATTTCAACTACATAGATGTTAATGTATTAGAACTGTAATTTAGGAGGTAATTCTGTGGCCCCCTTCATTGAACCTGTGGCCCCCTAGATCCCAACATTTTTCTGTGCCCCCCCACCCCATGATATGGCCCCAGGGTGGGAATCAGTCTAGGGGTCCTATCTTTTCATTTTTTCCCTCCCTTGTTTCTTGGTCCTCCAAAATATCCCAAATGGAATTTAAACTGGAGGTTCGTTTTCTCTTCTTTTCCCTCGTTTTCGGGTTAAAAATTGAAGCTGTACAACAATTGTATAATTTTACATGCCGAATGGTTTATTCTTAATAATAATAATAATAATTTTATTTATAGAGCACTTTAAAAACAATCATAGCTGCAACAAAGTGCTGTACATCACTAATCATTGACAAAAAAGTTAATACACACCAATAATAACAATCAAAAGAAATAGTAGGAAAAGACATGTAAAATAAAGAAACATTAAAAACAATAAAAAACAGAAGCAAAGCCTCAGGCATGGTCAAAAGCCAGGGCGTACAAATGTGTTTTAACACTGGATTTGAAGATGGACAGTGAGGGGGCCTGTCTGATGTGCAACGGCAGGGTGTTCCAGAGTGCCGGAGCAGCAACAGAGAAGGCTCTATCCCCTCTGAGCTTCCGATTAGACCTCGGTACCTCCAGGAGCAGCTGACCTGAGGGACCGGGCAGGAGCGTATGGGTGGAGCAGCTCAGAGAGGTAAGGCGGGGCAATTCTTGTACAATTGGTTCTAATAAAAATTAAAAAAAAACAGAACCACCCTCCTGCATCTTCAATAACCAAACACAGTTCAAAGTTGGAAAGGGTGCAGAGAAGATTTACAAGGATGTTGCCAGGACTAGAGGGTGTGAGCTACAGGGAGAGGTTGAGTAGGCTGGGTCTCTATTCCTTGGATCGCAGGAGGATGAGGGGTGATCTTACAGAGGTGTATAAAATCATGAGAGGAATAGATCGGGTAGACGCACAGGGTCTCTTGCCCAGAGTAGGGGAATCGAGGACCAGAGGACATTGGTTTAAGGTGAAGGGGTAAAGATTTGATAGGAATCTGAGGGGTAACTTTTTCACACAAAGGGTGGTGGGCGTTTAGTGGTAGTTGAGACAGGGACTATCGCAAAATGTAAGAAGCAATTAGACAGGTACATGGATAGGGCAGGTTTAGAGGGATTTGGCCCATAAGCAGGCAAGTGGGATTAGTATAGATGGGACATGTTGGTCGGTGTGGGACTAGTGTGGATGGGGCATGTTGGTCGGGGTGGGACTAGTGTAGACGGGGCATGTTGGTCGGGGTGGGACTAGTGTGGATGGGGCATGTTGGTCGGTGTGGGACTAGTGTAGATGGGACATGTTGGTCGGGGTGGGACTAGTGTGGATGGGGCATGTTGGTCGGTGTGGGACTAGTGTAGATGGGGCATGTTGGTCGGTGTGGGACTAGTGTAGATGGGGCATGTTGGTCAGTGTGGGACTAGTGTAGATGGGGCATGTTGGTCGGTGTGGGACTAGTGTGGATGGGGCATGTTGGTCGGTGTGGGACTAGTGTGGATGGGGCATGTTGGTCGGTGTGGGACTAGTATAGATGGGACATGTTGGTCGGTGTGGGACTAGTGTAGATGGGACATTTTGGTTGGTGTGGGCGAGTTGGGCCAAAGGGCCTGTTGTCCACCCAGAGAGTTGTGAATCTGTGGGATTCTCTGCCACAGAAGGCAGTGGAGGCCAATTCACTGGATGTTTTCAAGCGAGAGTTAGATTTAGCTCTTTGGGCTAACGGAACAAAAGAATATGGGGAGAAAGCAGGAACGGGGTACTGATTTTAGATGATCAGCCATGATCATATTGAATGGCGGTGCTGGCTCGAAGGGCTGAATGGTCTATGTTGTATGTAACAACATTAATATGTGCTGAGGGAGTCTTAAAGTGTTAGATTGAGACTGTCAAACAAGGGCTAGCGGAATCAAGGGATATGGGGAGAAGGCAGGAACGGGGTACTGATTTTAGATGATCAGCCATGATTGGCTTCGGTAAAGATAGTAAATTGTGCCCCAGTGTATGTAGGATAGTGTTAGTGTGCGGGGATCACTGGTCAGCTCCATTAACAACCCTCCACCGCCGTCTGTGGCAGAGAATCCCACAGATTCACCACCCTCTGGCTTGGTTAATTGGTATAAATGTAAATTGTCCCCCAGTGTGTGTGTGTGTGGGATAGTGTTAGTGTGTGGGAATCGCTGGCCGGCCCGGACTCAGTGGGCCGAATGGCCTGTTCCCCTGCTGTATCTCTATACTAAACAAAACAAAACATGTTGGCCGGTGTGGGTAAGTATATGACTCTATATATTGTCTGGGAATGGCAGACAGATGGTTACACAGTGATCAAGGACAGGATGATGTAAATACACACACAGCACTAGCAACGTTTAAATTTAGCCAAGTGAATCTGTCATGAGGGGTATGAGTAAGTGGGTGTGATTGTTGTAGACCCAGCTGTTTCCTCCCGACATTCTCTAGAGGAAATCTGCCATCTGCCTGGAGTGACACAAAGATACAGCACCAGCTAAATTGTCACCATATCCTCCACTCTCATTCAAAGAACCAAAAGCAAAGGCGTGCAGTAAACAATGGACAAATATTAAGTTGGTGACTGCTGATGGCCTTAGACATAGACATGGAAAATAGGTGCAGGAGGCCATTCGGCCCTTCGAGCCAGCACCGCCATTCATTGTGATCATGGCTGATCGTCCTCTATCAATACCCTGTACCTGCCTTCTCCCCATATCCCTTGACTCCATTAGCCCCTAGAGCTCTATCTAATACTCCCTTAAATCCATCCAGTGACTTGGCCTCCACTGCCATGGCTGGGAATTCCATAAATTCACAACTCTCTGGGTGAAAAAGTTTTTTCTCACCTCAGTCTTAAATGACCTCCCCTTTATTCTAAGACTGTGTGGCCCCTGGTTCTGGACT